>VZRQ01007372.1:1527714-1614926 GCA_013397975.1 Machaerirhynchus nigripectus | reverse complement strand
AAAAAAAAAAAAGAAGAAAAAAACCCAAAACCAATTAAAACACATTTAGTGATTGAGATACATCTAAAGGCTTATGCAATGAACAAAAATGTGACTAGAGAGTGTCCCAGTTTGAGACAAGCTCCCAAGACATGGAGCTTTTCCTGGAAATCCTCAATAATTGGCCTTTTTTTAATACAGCAGCAAAACTATGAAAAAGCAAATAAGTGCTTCAGTCTGGGGGAGTTACACTGATGTCTGTCAGTTCTGCCATGATGGCTAAATCTGCAAGTGGTTACTTATCCCACAGGAGCCACAACTTAGAATGGTCCATGGCTGAAAAAAAAAAATTAGCAAAACAGTGGGGATTACTTAGTTAGAATAGAACTCCCACAGTTTCTCCTATTCTCTCCCCCATTCAAAAATATAAACAGGATTAGCATCTGGGCTTACACTGAACACCAATTTCCTTGTATTTCTCCTACAAAGTGCACTTTAAATGGCAAATGCGAACTCCTAGTAGTTTATTCATGTTTTGACAGGTGTCACCAGTTGGCACAGCTACATGTAATCTTCAAATGTTTGGTTTCTTTCCCCACCCCCAAGCAGGTGAGCAAGTTTCCAGCCTTGAAAAGACAGGTTGTGCTGCTTGTTTTGGGTTAGGCAAGTGCACCAGGTAAGAAACACTGTCCTTACTCCTCTGGCTAAAGCTCTGAGGCAGAACCTGGTTCAGAGCCACTTTCTAAGGCTGGCTTGTCCCTGCTCCCTGCAGCTGTGCACCCACCAGTGTGCTTACATCCTCTGCATTTCTCTCTGCAGGTGCTACTCTCATCCCAGGGGTCTAAAATGTATGCTAAACTTACCAGTTCTAACTGGTCTGACTGTTGGGTTGTGAGTGAATGCTGCCCAGGCTCTGCCTTCAGGACAGGATTGGTCCCTTGGAGCTGAGGGTCAGATGATGGTCCCACCAGACATTTGGTCAGCTTTTATTGGACTGGCGCATGTAAATGACTAAGACAGAGCACCCTGTGGACATATCTGCACTCTGCCCCTGCCTGCATTGCTGCCAGGAGGCCAGGCTGCATGGGCCCAGCTGATGCTGCTGCTGCTGCACTGGGATGGACACCATTGGCAAAAAGAGTCTATGGTCTCTCCAGTATGTTATCTGCTGCTTTTAAGAATATAGATACCTGTGATCACTATTTTTTCAACAACGTCTTTAACAATATTTCCATTGGCAACTAGCCAAAACCTGTAAAACTGCACGCTGATGGGCCTAGAGGTGGCTCCAATTCACTCTGTTGCATCCAGGCTTTTTTTCTGACCTCTGTTTTTGGAGATGGGCTGAAGTGACATCCAGAGCTGGCCTCCTTTCCTCCCTGCTCGAGCAGATGTGCACACAGACCTAAGCAGACTCCTCTGTTTCAGGTCCATCTGTAACCTGCGTAATGAATAATGTACAATGAATTTGTGGTCTACATGTTTATTAAGTGACTCAGTATTTCCAGTGGAGATTTTGTGCTCATGTTTTACTCACATCTCAAAACCCACTCACTCTTTTATTATCCCAAACAGCAGTAGGTGATAATAAATTATACAACTGTAGATGACGGTAACTGTATCAACAAACAAATTCTATCAATTTTCAGTGCAAATTTAAAGCTACAATTTAAAGCTACATTTACTGGTTGTGCAAACTCCGAAAAAGGAATTTGGGAACGCTGCTGCTGTTATTAAATGTTCTAACTGGGCTGTAATCCAAACCTTCCATAAGGCGTCTCTAAAGAAGATTTTTGCCTACTGTGTACCACTGATTTTACATATGAGATTAGGGATTTATATACGTAAGAGCAGAGAGAAATGTAACTAACAGAAGTGACAGCTCTGTTTGTTACTTCATGGAAGGGCTGAAAGACAAAAGGCCTCAGTGGTGGATTTCAGAGCTAATCCCCCTCCACTGCATTTGCAGAAACACATTTGAACTTTCCGAAAAACAAAGGCTTGTAGAAAAGCGTCAATCAGTCAACAGTGCAGCTACATTCTGTGTATTCAAGCAAGCTCGCGTGCTCTCTAAATTACTCTGGATCCTATTTTAAGCTTAATGAGCTACTCAGTAATTTGTACGGCTGTGGAAAGATGTGAATTTATGCCACAGCAGCCATTTTGAAACAGGCAACAGATCTGTGGCGAGGGATTGACTTTTTGGGAAAGGAGTTGTAGCAGTATTTGGAAAATTACAGTATCCTTTACAAAAGGAAAAGAGATTGTTTATTGAGAAACTCATATCTATGTGATAATGGTACACTTCAGTCACAGGAAAAAATGCTTGGTCAAATACAAGTGCGGGTCACCATGGCACGTGGTGCATTCTTGTTTCAATTGAAAATTTTCCATTTTCAGTATTTATACTCATTGACTATGTGGGAAAATAGGCCTGGATCTGTATCGCTTACCCAAGTGATCCTCACCACCTAGGTGCTGGATGGGGCATACAGGTGAGACAGAAAATATGACCGAGACTTTCAGTGAGAGGAGACCATCCTGCAGGCTCTGAATTTCTCCACAGAATGATCCTGATCCCTCTGGGTCTGGGACAGGCTGAAGCGATGCAGAGCTGACTAAGCTGCTGCGTGACTAAGGCTCCTGGACCTCACCAAACTCAATAACTAATACTTTGAGCTGCTGATCACCGTCCTGACATGCCAGCTGGGTTTTGCATGTTTCATTGCCCATAAATATGGTTAGGGCTGTCATGAACCTTTTCTGTCTGCTCCTTTTGCAGTTGTTCCCAGGGGTTGAGATGGAGCCCTCTGCCAGGGGAGCTGAGGAGGATTCAGTTCAGAAAACTCTTGGAAAAGGGCCCTCAGAGAGACTGAACCTAATCCCCTCCCTGTAATTGCTATTGGGACCTGGCAAAAGTACATATTTGCAATTAAGGTTGGCTGTTAAAGTGTTCTTGGAGCTTGACACCATTAACTTTGACACTGAGAGCATGAAGCCAGACCTTAGAGCATTTCCTCCTGCAACATGACCAATGTTTGCATGAATAAGTAAGACCAATTACAGATATAAGTCAGTTCTTGTTACTCTGATGTTTCTTATCCATGTCCTATACATTACTCTCCATGTTGTTAAAACAGCTGTCACTATAAAGCCAGCAGTCAGTGAGGACACGTGGATTGTTACTGTTGGGCATCTTTAAAGTTTTAGCCGTGTTACACAAATTTCCAGTTAAAAGTTGGAAAGTTAAAAGTTGGAAAGTTAAAAGTAAGAAAAAGTTCAGATAGTGTTACCTACTTAGCTTCAGACTGCAAGAGCCGGTTCTCCAAGTAAAGACAGTATGCCTGGAAATCCAGTAACATTCAGATAGCCTCCCATTTTAGCATCCATCAACTGCTTGACCATTTTTAAATTTGAATAGTTAATTATTCACTCAGACTGAAATATTGTATTTATTTTGTTGTGAGCTTAGCAGCACTCTTCCCTTCTAAAGGACACACACAGCCTTCACCTAGACATAGCAACTCACTTCATTTTGGTTGAAGGAATATTAGATTTTGCTTTTTTTTGTGTACCCATTGGCTTGCTGTGGGTTTCTTTTCTTCTCACTGAATGCTTGTCATCTTGCATACACCTGTGTATCCTCAAAATGACAAGATTTACATTGTGTAGAGCAAGTGACTTTTAAAACAACCTAATATTCATAGAAACAATTAAAATGTTTTATTGGACTCTTTCACAAGAGCATGATGCCCCAGGCCTGCAAGGGACATACCTTCTGATGTCATGAGGCACCACTGCTGCTGCCCACTGTGCTGGCAGTGCCCAGTAATTGCTCCCCCAGCCAACCCTCTTGCCTTAGACCAGTTCTGTGCTCCTCTTGCTTCCCAGTGTCTTCCAGCTGAGGAGCAGAGCTCTTTTTTCTGTGTGTCCCCCTCTCCAGCAAGAACTGACTTTCAGAGAAGATTGCTTTGTGATTAATTTAAATGTCTTTGAATTGGTGGAGGGTGGGGGTTGCTTACAGTCAAGACTGGACTAATTTACTTTATTTCCTTATATCTGATTCTCTTATGGTATGAAACTTGAGAAGTTAACATTTGAGTGAACTACCCTACATTTGAGTAAATTACCCTACATTGTATTAAAAAACATAAGGATGATAATTTGGAACAGTGTAACGTGTCTCAAAGGTCTTTTCCAGAATAAAATTAATGTTTGTGTATTTGGTTCTCTAGGAACCAAATACACAAACAAGGGGAACTGTTAAAATTGCAGATGTAATTTTAAATAAGCTTTTTTTTTGGCCACCCCTGGGTTTTTGGTCATATCCTGCCTTCAGTTTATATGTCCTTTATACCAGACCTTTTTTTTCTGAGAGATTCCTCATTTGATCTGTCTCCTTTTCAGATTTTGGATGCAAGAGAAGTGCTCAGAGATATGGAAAGTTACTCTTCCCTATTACAATAATGATATGTAAATATATGTAACATCCTCAGCCTCTTCCGTAAATAGAGCTGGGCATGTTGCCCTTACCTTCCAGGGCTGCTGTTACTAAAAGATCTCACACAAATGTACACTCAGTTTGCACAGAAATGGCCTTCCTCATTTGCTTTTCCCTGGAAAAGGAGCAGACTGGTGTTGAGTACATAAAATCTGGTGAGACCACACCACCAAAAAAAAAGTGACAAAACAATTGAGAGAACATCTTTGGAAGCATGCCTTTAGTAGTATAGGAAAAAAGAGTATCTTCTTAATCTGGGTTAACTAACCTGTTTTCTAAGAGTTGTGAACAGCAGGTTGTTCAGTTTTAACTTGAGTCAGCAGCTCAAGTTCAAATGTTGTTGTGAACCTGATACTTTAACCTGGGCAAAAATGCTCAGTGCTCTGAGGAGGTAAGGGACGTTCTGCAGGAGCCTCATGGTGATAGGCTGCAGTATGCTCCCATGGGGTCCCAGTGAACTAAAGGACTGCAAGTCTCTTCCAGCTGGATCTTTGGCCATGTTGCCCTGCTCTGCTGGGACAGGCTGGGAGCAGAGCTCAAGCATCCCCTTGGACAGGTAGCAGGCAGAGAGGCTGGCTCTGGGAAGCCATGCTCCTGTTTTGAGGTCAGCTGGCAAAGAGCAAAGCAGCCCATGAGCCAGACTGGGCTGATGTGTTATACCCACAGCCAGGCTAGGTGACTTAACCACTACAACCTCTCTTTACTACAACACTGAAGGCAGCAAGCTTTGACATACCCATCCCTGTGGTGGGTACTGCTGTGAAACCTCACAGGACACAGCCTGTCTGGTGTGAGAAGGACATCTCTGAGGGTTCAGAAACACTCAATGTCAGTCTTCCTAGAGAAGTGGTAACATCCCCATTAGGTAATGGAGACATGCTTTTGGGAACTTCACTCCAAACTATCTTGGAGTCCAGTGTTTATTTGAACAGTATTTACCCTCTTGCTTCTTTGTCAGCTTTAAACTGCAAATATGGAATTTTAAGTGGTTCAGATGTGGAGCTGAGAAAATAATCTTTTTTTGGAGTAAAATTTAGGGTATTCATTTAACTGTATTTACTTAAATAACAGCTGGTTTTTGGTCAACTGATTCTATTTATCAACCTCCATCTGAATTACTGAGAAACTGGGGCTAAAATATGTCATGAATTAAGTCTTACTTAATCCCTGTCTGGTCAGTCAATCACTGAGCAGGCAGGTTGGTAAAACCTCTGGCAAGGTGACTGGTCTGATAAATTCACCCATGCCTGCTCTACAACAAAAACACTCAGGTCCCTCTTAAAATAAAAGGGGTTAAAATGATAATAGACTCGAAATCAAGAGAGTGAAGATGTGCTGTATTGCCAGCAAAGACTAAACGATGGCCATGCCACAATACGCTTTAATCTTAACATACAAGGTCAAAATTGGAACGTTAGCCCCCACCACTGTACATCTTTTACTAAGAAAGTTTCCACTTCCTTCTTGACAAGTATAAATGTCTGTAACTGGCACTGTGAGTATGTGCCTTTTTTCAAGCCAACACTGTTTGTAAAATTTCTTTTAAAAAATTAAACCAGGAGTTAACCCCTTATTAACTTGAAGTGGCAGAATCTTGATTCAAATAACTTCTTCATCACATTGCTTTCTCCAAATGATTTCTCTGATCAGCAACTTACATTTATGTGACATATTTTCTGACCTCTGTAGCATATTTTGCATTTAGTTCTGCCTAATTTGTGCTTCGGTCTGTAGGCAAATAGTATTTTTTTTCTTCTACATTCATCCATCTTCAGGAAAATCTGGTTTTACAGCCAAGGTTCTATGGACTTAGGTACTCTATTTCACTGTAATGTGGCTATGTTAGTGCCAAGATGTGTCAATTGCCTGAAAATATTGGTGTCTGAAGGGTTTGATTTTCTTTCTTTTGTATAATTAAATACTGTGCAGATGGAGTTAAGGATTTATTAAGAATAACTGATTTTTTTCCTTCATCTCACAGTTTTTTTCACCATTGTGAAGTTTTGTGCCTATTTTGCTTTCCTATTTTTATTAAACTACCTAGGGGCCACAAAAACATGTTATTCAGTTGTGGCTCATCCACTCAGGAATGTTAGGTAAAAATTTCTGTGAACACCACTACAGAGCTGATATGCATTTTAAATATTTTTGAAATATGTGGTAACCAATTTCAAATTAGTCTGGAATGAAAATAAAAATATTTTTGTGGATTTTTTTTAATTTAAATTGTTAACTTCAAAGAGGATAATTTCATCAAGTATTTTGATGAAGTAGTTCTTGTTTTCTGAGTAGCAGGACTGTGCACATCCCGGGATGTGCTAAGAGATGGGTTGTCCTGGGAGTGGGGCTAGATTTTTGCTGCAAGGCCCAGTAGCTTTTATAATAAATGGCAGTAATCTCAGGAAACTACCAAGGCAAATGACCTATGTCTCTGATGTTGCCACTGAATGGAAAGAGATTGTTTATTTAATTTCCAAACTGGCTTATCCTCAAATGTGCCATTTTGTCTTCATAAATTTTGGGAAGAATCTGAGAATGTTGCCAAGAGCAACCACTACATCTTAAGGAACTGGAAACAAAATACACAAAGAAAATAGAACAAGTATTCCTTAAAGTAGATTACTGTACTGCATTCAGTGCCTTGTAAATAAGCACGTTACAACTACCCTGGTTATCCCTCAGCAGGTAAATGCCCTGGAGCATTAAATGTCAACTAAAGTTAAAGTACACACTCAGTACCTCCTCTAACATCGGTCTGTGTTAACACTATTAAGGGGCAGGCAGTGTCAACAGAGCACTGCCCACTTTGCTCCTTCTCCTGTACTCCATCCGACAGTGAAGGGAATTTCTTGACATCTGCAATACCCTTCCCAAAGTGATAGTGAATTTCCCTTTGATCTCCTCCCCTCTGGGGCCATACAGCTGGCATTGCATAGGGATGGGTGAGCAGAGGCTCCTGCAATTATGGCTCACTAACACATTCTACAAATGTAATCACTTGGGTCTAATGTAGCCAAGAGTCCCTGACACAAAAGGTAGAGATCTGTGATTTGATCTGCAGTCCTGTGAAGCTGGTGTAAATTTCACTGAGGACCTGGAAGAGTCATCAAACATGGAAGAAAACTCATGTACACATTGATGTGGGAGAGAAGGATGAAGGGTCATCCAGAAGAGAATTCAAAAATTCAAACTGCTACTGTTCTCTGTCCACTTAGCTGACCGCTGTAGCTTTCTGAGTCAGTAAGAGCAATGCAAAAGAGAGGCGTGTAGCACAGTGCTGTCAAATATTTTAATGAATGACCTTATTGGGGATGAAAGACTGAGCGTTGGCTCCTATCCAGTATTACGACTGGACCCTCCTGACTGTCCTTCTAAATGACAAATGACTGTTTCTCTACTGAGAAATCAATTTATAACTCACTTTCAAACTCTGCTGCATTTGGGATGCTTTGGCCCTATGTTTTGCTGTTCAGGCTCATCCCTATTAAAAAAAAATATTCTGGAATTATTTTCCCATACTTGGACAGCTATATGGGCTGACGCTTCCAGACTCTCTCCCTAGAGCAAGTTCTCTGAATTCATACAGCTCAAGTGACCTTTCCAGTTCATAGCAGTGACTAAGATTCCCAGCAGTAGTGCAAGCTTTGTGATTGGATACACATACATACATGAATACATATTTATACACAGATACTATACATATACTACACACATGCGCACACACAGGATATGTATGTGTGTGTGTACAAAAATGCTGCTTGGAATTTCAGCTCTCATGTTCCTAAGCTCTGTGTCTATACAAGTTATGGTAATTCTGGCAAACCTCCGAAAGTGACAAGCATATTTTATATTCACACAGCTCATCTGTTGAAGCATGATTTAAAGAGGCCGTAGCTATTTAAACACTTACTGTAAAACAAATGAGTAAATGGGTTTCTGGATTAGGATTTTAGTCAGGTTGTAAATTTTTAGAGATTGGGACTGTTTGCCTGATTTTATACACGGGCAATAGATTTTGGTCCCTAGGAGCTGTCTCTGAAGGAATAATTATAACCATTCCAAGAACTGAGAAGATGCACTGAAAATTGCTGTACTATTTAGTTTCCAGTTTAATTTGGTGAAATTTTCCAGACAGCTCCTCAAATAATAAAAGCAATAGCAAACACCTTTTTAGAAAATAGTAATTCTCCTTTAATAGGCTTCTTTGACAAATTCTTGAAATAAACCCTCCAGTGTTTCAGGGCAGAGAAAACTATAGGTTCTGTTACAGCTTCAATTGCTACTGTTTTTTTTTTTAACTTAGGCTGCTCAGTGGCAAGAAATATTTCAAGACAAAAACTCATCCAATCTAGCTAGTATAATCTTCCTCAAATTGTTGATAAAATCTCTTTTCTCTTGGGTGAATAGGTAGCTCTAAGGGGTCTTCAGCATTTGCCTCTGGTTAGATAAACACTTGGGATGCTGTTCAGTTCAAGAATGGCAAACGTGAAGTTGAATGTGTATAAATCTATAGGTCTTTAAGCTCTGAGCATAACAGAGAAGGCAGGTCAAGGGAGTCACTGGAGCCTGAAGATCACCAGCCATGGGAGATGAAATCCAGATGCCTATGGAGCTGGAGTCACTAGAGGTACCACAGACACCCAGCAGCTTCATAAGGCTGGGAGATCTGATGTGGGATGCATGAGACATTATGTGGCATATCCCATTGTGCCTAAAACAACAAAACTTAACTGAACCCCAGCTGTATACCACAAACCAAGACATGCTCCACTGCTCTACTGATTAAGAGCTTTTTTCTGTTGCCTGTCCCTCGCATTTCAAACCATTTGAAGAGCCTTAGGGTAGCCCAGACATTGGTAAGATGCCATCAGATGTGACCCTTGTGCTCTTTCTGGAAGAGCAGCTGGAACAGCCAGCTCATATTAGGAGGGCATTTCAGTTGCCCATCAGTGCCCTGTTGAACTGCTCCCTCGATCTCATGACATAGTGGGAGTTGAGACCCCGTACATCTATAGAAGCCTTCAATTATCTAAGTGGCCTCACAGGCCTTTCTGTACCAGTCTGAAGTTTTCCAGTAATGTTTATGCAGCTACTTCATTCTTGGAGTATTTATCCACCCGCTGCCCTGCATTCTCTCTCCTGTGTGTATGTACTTTGGCTTGCATATTTTGCCCGGACATTTTTAGACTTACCCTGCATCTTCTCTGCTGGCTCGCACACTCGATCCATAAACTTTCCTTGCTGCCAACCATGTTCCCATCAGAAATTTTCCACATGGCTCCCAGGCAAGGCATGAGGAGCATTCTTCCTCCCATCCCACTTGTCCTCCTTGTGGGGAGACCAGAGGCTGGAAAGCAGCAAAGGCAGGAGCTGGAGATACCAGCACATTTCCTGACGGCCATTCTTTGCTGGGCAAAGGATGTCAGAACAGCTTCAGCTGTCTTTCTGGCAATAATCTCATACAATGTACAAAACCCAATGGTTTTGGGTTTGTTTCTGTGGAAGACCATAGATACAGTTTCTTGTAAAATATAATGTATATTGTACTTAAGGAGATCATTAAAACTAAATAATTCTTGGCCTTTCTGTCTCAGGGAATTAAAAAATGATTAATCTGGTATTACTGACCAGGCATACCAGGTCAAGATGGGCTAAAAATTATTTAGGTGACTAAAATATACTTACAAAACTCTATCAGTTTACATTTACATGTCTATATATTTATTCAAATGTCTGTCACATTACCATTGAGGCAGCAGTTGTTAAGTTTGAGCTCTGCAGTTGAACTCCCTGGAGAGATTAATTCCAGCAATAACCCAAAGAGGAAATGGAGAGGGCAGTTAACTGTGGAAAGAAAGAAAGAAAGAAAGAAAGAAAGAAAGAAAGAAAGAAAGAAAGAAAGAAAGAAAGAAAGAAAGAAAGAAAGAAAGAAAGAAAGAAAGAAAGAAAGAAAGAAAGAAAGAAAGAAAGAAAGAAAGAAAGAAAGAAAAGAAGCAAAGAGTACTGTTTATAAAGTTACAGTGTCCTCTGTGCTTTCAGACTGAGATGAATATGTCAGAGCATTATAAACTTGCCTGTAGGCTAAACAGTATCTTCCAAGCAGCACAGCTAAAGAAGAGTGGTACAGTCGAGAGGGACCCCAGCCTCTGCATAGTCTTCCCAGACTACTCTGCCAAGTCCTCCTTCAGAATATTTGCCTTTCACCAGAGCAAAAATAATATTAATGTTTCATCTCTGTCTCAGTTTGTTTCTTCATGAATGCACAGCTGATTTCTTCACCTGTCCAGACCAACAAATCCAGTTTCTCCTCTGCACATTTTAGAAGATTTCTGCCACATGTATGTTAATGAGCCCTGAATTATATTAAGGTGTTTTCTTTTTGCAGAAATAATGTGATATTGGTTCTACCCTATCTGACTTTCAGCCAGGCCATAGTCATCTCAGATTCCAATTTAAAATTACCATTCTGGTGTTAAAGGTTCCCCAGGGACTTGTCAACTCCATAAGAGCTTCCAAACAATGGTATCTTTTCTATTTATTCTTACCAAGTGTGCAGATATCAGCATTGAAAAAAAAAATATTAAAAAAAAAATTGAAAACATGGTGAGAACAAACTGTGGGCCCAAGGAATGACATTTACAGCAATCAGGATTAATGCACCAGGCTCATTGCATTAATTACCATATGAGACATCTTATTTCTTTTGATTGTCACAGTGCCATGGCAACTTCTGAGCAGGAAATAAAACCAAGAATTTTTTAAAATGAGAGCCTAATGCATTCAACACAATTGAAGATACTTAAAAAGAGGAGCAAATGTCACCCTAAATTTCTGAACTTGGGATGTACTTGCACAGTAGTTGCTTCAGGTTTTGGACAGGTAAATAAACTCACATTAATTTTCTTGTTGCTGCGGAAGGTCTGTTGCTGGTCTCCATCTCAGCTCATGTAAAGGTAGCTCATGTAGTGCTAGAATTAATCAAAGCCACACCTACAGCAGTGTGGAGATGTGCCCTTCCAGACAAACACAGAATACAAGAGGTCCAGGCTCTTCATATTGGAATTTTTATTCTACAACTGCTTTGTAAGATGTTTAAAGCTTTAGCTAGAGGTTTCCATTTGCAGTATTCTGGCCCTGCAATCTCAGCAATTTTTCTTTTCCTGTTTGTTTAACTGAAGTATTCCTATTATCTGTTTTGGTCGTGACCCTCCATTTCAGTGTGGCTGCTGCATGCAGATTGGTGACACAGGACCACAGTACAACTCACAACTCAGGCCCAGATTAGCAGCAATCTGCAGTCTGACTTCAATTAGCTGGAAGGATGATGTTTCTTGACCGTCTGGTGTTCAAATGAACTGAAAATCAAAACCCTGTTTTTCTTGGTTCTCTTCCAAATCACACACTACAGTTTGCCTCATTAAAGATTAAAACAGATGTCAGTAAAAGGAGATAAATCTGAACCTAATTTGAGATCCAAATAGTCCTGAATTCATAATTTGGGCTTTTCCAAAACATAGGAGGAAGCATTGAAGAATTCAGATCCACGGGATGAAAGTAAGAGGGGCTGTAGGGGCTTAGGAAGACCCTTCCTTCATTTAAGTAGCTTAGTAAACTCTGTCAGTGGGTGGTGAGTTGCAGGTGAGGAGCCCACTGCAAATCAGCAAAGAAGCCCCACAAGGTATGGGGAGATACGGTCCTGCAAAAATACCTTTCCACCTTTGCCTTTGAAGAGCTGACCCAGAGCCACCTGGATCCCAGAGCATAAGTGTTTTTCTCTCCCTGCAGTAAACTGTAAAACAGACAGAATACTGCAGCTGTCTTTTGCAGTTTAGTATCTGAATTGAAGAGAGAGAAAAGGTCAGGCAGAACACACAGTTTCAATTAAATCATTGCAACTAATCTAATATGTAGTGGTAACAACATCTAGGTGCCCACTCACTGTGTGGAATATAGATATAATAATGAGGAAAACTGTTGGGGTTTTGTTTCTTGGGAACATCATTCTGCTTCACTGTGACCCTCTCAGTTAACTTAATAAGCCAAGTATCTTTATATGAAAACAGCTCTTTAGTTTCCACACTAGAGAATACACTGCCTTATCGCTTACTATAATTTTGATTATGAAACAATTGTTTTCATAAGCCTCACTTTTCTGTTGCTTGCAGCTATGAGTAATCTTTGTTCCAGGCTACCACTTCCTCATGCTTCCCAGTTCTTCAGTAATAACACTTTGTGCAGGTGAGGGTTATAATTTAAAGAAGACCTCTTTGATCATGTTCCAATGAAAGCTTTTCAAATTTTTGTCATTGATGTATATGCTGTTAGTTGCAGAGGTTGGACATGTAGTTTGTAAATATATAAGTCAATGCAGATGCCTTGTTTGACCTAACATTTCCAGTGTAGCCTTTTCTTCTGGTCACACAATCTTATGGTACAGCTTCAAGAGAGGCAGATGCCTTGGGCACAAGGGGTGCTCGTGAAGCTCACAACTGCTGTAGGTTAGTGCCCCTTGATGGCTTTCCCTGAGGTGGAAAAGAATACCTTTGGTCATGGGGAGTAAACCCTCTTGTACATTATCTGTGAGTATTTATTTCACTTGTAATCTCCAGCTTTCATTTTTCTTCCAAAGCTGCTGCTCCAAAGGGTGCATCTCCCCTCAGGTCCCTCCAAATCTTGGTCTTCTGACTCCCTACTGTGCCTACACTCTCCACAGGGGCTGGCTGTTCCCACCACTGCACTGTAACTCCCCAGTGGCACCAGGACGCTTTGGAAAAGACACCAAGATGTAGGCCTGATTTCACTCTGGAGCTCAGCAGGTGACGCTGAGCTTGTGGAAGAGTAGGAGGCACATCAAGCTGAGAATGCAGCTGACCAGAAAATGTTTGACATTTTATTTTAGTACAAATGTTCTCTTATTAAGAACATGCTTCTCTTTTGACTAGTAGTTGGGAGTTATCCCCTTTAATATTAATCACGAGGCAAAGAATTTGCACAATTCATTTTCTTAACCACGTTTTTAAAAATGCAGTTAGAGCCATGTATGCTTTTATCCTGTACCACAGAGGGCTGTGAGGAAGAGATTTCAGGTGTTACTTAGAGGTGTGTGCTGCTGAGTGCTTTCATACCGTACGGAGGTGTTATAAAGGAGGTGTTTATAAAGTCCCAGCAAAAGACTGAATGTCCCTCCTTCAGATTCTGTGAAAAGATAATTAGATAATATTGTAGATCTCAGGCTATAGCCGTCCCTGTCTGCACTGCCTCCAGGCCATCTAACACAGCAATTTTCTCTGACACTAGCTGATATATCTGATAAATGTGTGGTACCTTGCCTTCCTCTGGGTGCTGTCACCCTCACCCCACATCAGCCAATGTCTGCACAGGATACCAGGGCTGAAATGGGTTTTCCAGCCCCATGACTAAAGGTTTTAAAATTGTCTTTTTCTAAAAAATCCAATTTGCACAATCCTAAATTCTCTCATTGTCTACCCTGATGCCCACCCCATCCTGAACACTCAGGCTCTCTGACAGGGGACAAGAAATTTCACTTCTGAATCAGAGCATTTTGTTAAAATACATTAAAAGTTGCTATTCTGACAGTTGTATTAAAATGCTATATAGTACTTGAGCTCTCTCTGTATTTGGCTTCTGCTTCAATGCAGAAGCTGTCCTTTCTCAAAGAATCAGGAGCAAACTTAAGGTGAGAGGAAGGTAAGGAAGGTAGGTGCAGTAGTTTTGTAAACTAGCGAGCCACTTACAGGAGCTTATTAGTGTTTTGATTGAAAGGACACGGTGCTTGGAGTTCCAAAGATAAACAGAAGGTGAAAAAAAAAGGAAAGGAACTTTGCATAACAGAAAAGCTCATTGGGGCTCATGGACTTACAGATGTCAAGTGCTCTCTAACCCAATCCTCCTTGATGAAGAGGAGTCTTCCTTCCAACACTCCTTTACCCTGATCTCCTGGGTCAGATATTCCCAAGGGCTGGTCTTGTCAGTGAAGATGAGAGCAAAGAGGGCATTCAATAACTCTGCCTTCTCTGCATCCTGTGTCACCAGGGTCCCCCCTCCACATAACAGGGCCACATTATCCTTAGTTTTCCTTCTGTTATTGATGTATTTGAAGAAGCCTTTCTTGTTGTCCGTGACATCTTTGGCCAGTTTTAATTCCAGATGGGCCTTGGCCTTCCTTGTCTCATTTCTGCTTACTCTGACACCCTCTCTTTATTCATTCCAAGTGGCCTGACTCTGCTTCCATCTTCTGTGTATTTCCTGCCTACACTTCAGTAATGAAGGGAGTTCTTTTTTCATCCATGAAGGTCTCTTGCTCAATCTCTTTGCTCAAAGTTCTCTTTGCTCAATTACTTGTGCTCATCTGGATGCATCTTTCTGGAGCCTGGAGGAAGTGATCCGTGAATATCGACCTGCTCTCTTGCACCCCTCTTCCTAGGGGGCTTATCCCCATGGGACCCCTGAAGAGGCTAAAAGGAGCTCTCCTGAAGTCCATGGTTGTCATCTTACTTGTTGCTTGCTCCCTCCTCGCCCAGTACTGAACTCCACAATCTCACTGCACTGCATCCAAGGCTGCACCAACATTCACATCTCCAACGAGGCCTGCCCTGTTAGTACAGTAACAGCACACCGTTCCTTGTAGGATTCTCCACTGCGTGTACAGGACGTTGCTTTTCAGGAATCTCCTGGACTGTTTGTGCCTCATTGAGGACCAGTTGCAGCTGGATGGATTGACAAGCGATGTAATTAAAACAGGTAATTTAAATTACTTTTAAGGGAAGTACTTAATAGTCTGTAAGACTTTTGAAACTCTCTACTACTTATGAAAGACCCTATATTTCCCTTTATGCTTTTCTGTATCCTTGGGCTGCACTTGTCCAGATTCTCCAACGAGAATCTGCCTCATGACTCTGGACTGTAGCACCCAGAAGAACAACAAGAGAGGCCTCAAATTCTCCTGCGAGAAAAACGCCTCTGTTATCAGATCTGAAAATCATAAGCATTTTCAAAATCATGAGTATTAAAACACACATAATCACCTTGGAACATAGATGGTATTTCCCTTTTTTAATTCAGCTGCCATTTTCCTCATTGCAAAGTGAATGTAATCTTAACCTACACTATTTCATTTAATTTTAAGAATACAACATCCATTAGAAAGCACATTATAAAGTATGTTTTGCCAGAGGCATCCCCAATATTACAGTGAATAATCCTGTTACATCCTTCTATGATTTATAGTGCATTTTCCCCCCTTGTTTTAACTTTAAATATTTTCCAGTAAAAGATGGAAGATGAAGTAAGAAGCTCCACAAAATTTATGCACTTGGATAAAGAAGACCCCTTTCATTTTTCTGGTTTGACTTCTTTATGGTTTTTTTATTTCTGAAATTGTTTTCATTTTGGCTAAGTTCCTGGAAAAGCATGAAAGTAGCACTGCAAAAAAAATAGTATTCTGAATAGAAAATACAAGCATGAAAAGATCGCTTGAATTGAGAGGGGAAAAAAGACTGTAGGAACAGTGGATTATAGGTGTCAGTTCTGTGATCTTTGTAATTCTAGTTTGACTCACCATATAGTTTTAGTCAAGTTAAACAATCCTCTTTCATTCCCTGATTCAGCATCTGTGAAGACACTAGTCTTTTCCTGCTTCGCAGGGCTTTTAAAAGAGACATGTGAACAGACTATCACAGAAGTACAAGGCCAAATTAGTAAAAGCATAGTATGAGGCAGCGAGTGTTTTATTTTTAGGGGAAACACTGTTGCACAGCATTTGAACTGGAACTGCATTGTAGGCATTTTCACTTTTACTCTGTCACTGTAAACTGCAGAGGACAGCATATGAACATAGTACTAAAAATGTGATGGAGATCTTACCTCTTCATTCAGTATGAAGAAAGATGTAATAGAAAAAACAACAGTGAAGGGAAATTTTCTAATTAAAATATTTAGTGTATTCAGCGTTTCTTGTTGTAAATACATAAAGACAGGGATTTATTAAGCAAAAACTCATTGCAACTGCAGAAGCCTTCTCCACTTTAAGACCAGCAATGTAAAGGAGCATACAATCTGCATACTCTGACAATCAACTTTAATTCTTTATCTTTGCCAAATACAAATGTTTAAATTACTGGTAGTCTGAAAAAGATGTACTTTCCCTGATAAGTCAGCAGAAGCTAAAAGCCTTTATTGGGATTAGAGTTCACCAACTTTTTCTCTGAGGCACAGCTTAATAAAAATCAGTCTTGGAGATTCAGTCTTGGAGACATACCACCTTGGCTTTGCAGACACGTACACAGACTGTTTCTCTCAGTCCCCAGCACAGGCCTCCCCCTCTCTGGTCAAACAAATGAAAAAATAATGTTATTCTATTCTTAGCTTCCTTTAATGAGATTTATTGGGTAGACAGGAGTTCGACATCCCACAGCACTGAAGCTGCAGCTCTGCTGGTGCTGTGCTGGGCCCCCTCAAGGCCTATAGATGTCACATTGAAAGCTGCTGAATTGCCCCAGGGAGGAGCTGGATGGTGTCAGAGTGGTAGTTCCAGTGAGATACTTACACATTTCTATGACAGCTATGCATTTAGGTGACAGCTAAAAGACTTAGTTAGCTCCTGTATTTTGTTAAGTTCACCACTTGTAGCTGTCTCCTTTACTCAAAAGCTTGTTCCACACCTCCCTTGATGCTGAGGTTTTTGTCATTACATGGTGCTAAATGCAGTAAATCTCTGGAAAAACCTGTGTTAAGGATCCTGCAGAGCCTGCTGGCTTTTGCAAGCTGAGAGCTCTCCATTGGGGAGTGACCACATACTCCCCAGGAGAGCTGGAGACCTGGAGCAGCAGTGCCAGCAGCAAGCTCTCCTCCTAATTAATTGTAGCTATACTGCAATCTGTTGAGGAGCTGTGTGATAGCAACGGAACAATGGTAACTGGCACTCGCTGATGCCAGATCACAAAAAGCTAAATAACGTGTTCGGTTGGTCTAGTATTGGGAGGAGAAAGGGAAAAATACCATATGTTGTTTTTAATCTTTTTAGAGTTTTTTTAATGTTCCTCTTAGGAGTACTTTTCTTTGCAGAATTTCTTCGTAATAAATTATTTCCCTTTCTGCCTGAATGCACACTATGCAGTACCATATTAAATACTGTTTTCTTTCTCAAAATATTGTTGTTTAGTTAAAGTTTCAGAATTCAGGAAAAGAAAAAAAAGTCAAGGAAATTATATAGTACATGACGCCTAGCAGACTTCCAGAAGAAACTCAGGCTTTCTTTTAAAAAAAGTTTAAGAAGGAGAGTTGTATTAAAGCCTTGAGAAGAGGTATTTTGAATCTGCCTGGGAAAGGACCATGAAGAGAGGCTGTTTGCCTGATAAAAATTGTCTCTAGAAGAGATTCAGTGCTGAGATTTTGAAGTGTGGGTGCACAAGAGGAACCTGAATGATTACATGGGCAAAGATACAGATTCCTTGTTCCTTGTGAGTTACCTCTACATACTATTAAAAGGAAAAATTGGCCATTATGAACAAATACGGTGGCCAGTGGATAGTAATAACAAGATATTGCTCACTTTTAGTTTTATTAGATTAGGGGAGCATGGTGGGGACAGCACCCCAGGAAGCTGCACAGATGGTAATTATTATGTATTCTTTTTATATGGATTTAAGAAACAGCTCCGGCTTATTTCTCAAGTTAATGCACATGAAAGAGAGAAGACAAGACCAAAATCTTGCAGATACTAAAGTGGAAAAAAAATGCTGAGCAGACACCTTTTCTGCAAACAGTGCATTCTGGAAAAGCAATAAAATGACCAACATGGGCATATATCACTGCTGTAGAGGTTTCCTTCTTAGCAAGGGCAAGTTTATCCATAAATTGCAGTGAGAAGAATACTGCTGCTGAATCAGAACCACAAAAAGAAAGAAAACACACATGAAAGAAGAGAATAAGTGGTTTGAATACCAACATTTGATTTCTCAGGAAGAAACTCCTGACCAGAAGGCCCCCTTAGTTCTCCAGATTTCAGGCACCAAGAGAGGTCTTTTCATTTATTTGTTGAGGCTCTTTAGTGAGCAGGGCGCTGAGAGTGCTACATGGCCTCCAAAGTAAAGGGGGTCAGGCCCTCCTGAGTAACGCTGTGGAGCTGTGGAGATTTCCAAGAACCTCCAGGGCACACTCCCGTTTTGCTGCCAGGGCAAGAGGGTACACTGCCTGTGAGATCATTCATCTCTGCACCCTCTGTTCTACCAGACCACTAGTTGGAAAATCTCTGTCAAAACTCTCTTGAAGTTCTATTTAGAGTTTTCTTTTCACAAGAGAGCACTTGCTTTGGATGGAAAATTTAAAACTTTTCCTCTTCCCTCTAAAGACTAAATGGCAAAAGCCAAAATGTTTTGGCCAGATGTGTGGAAAAAATTCATTTGGCACTGTTGCCAGTGGTTTGTGGGAGTCACTCCTTGGCTGTGTCATGCCTTTGCTGTCCTCACCAAGCTGCTGGATGACAGTATCTCCTGAAATGCACTGTGGCAAAGGCTCTGCTCTGGCATCTCTGTAAAGAAGAGTGCATGGGGGAAGAACCTGGCTCCCGGACCAAACAGTGGAGAGCCCCTCTGCAGCAACACATTTGAGCCATATGAGCAAATGTCAAATTTTCAGGTCTCCAGATTTTTGTTTAAACAGATAAAAAGAGTACATAGGAGAAAAAACAGCACCTTTCCAAGCAGCTCTGGTTAAAACTTTTTTTCACCTTTTTTGGGAGGAGGACAGTGAAAGAATCATCTTATCTCCATCAGCTCATAGCAATGCTCTTGCTCAGATGCCCTAAAGCTCATTCTCTCCTTTCTCCTATGTTTGTCTTTGCTATATACTTCCAAAGGCAGCAGCAAGGTAGCAGATTTGATTTTTCACATGCTGAGGTGAAGACTATTCATTTCCTATTCCCTAGCAACTGCCTATATAAACAACTACCAGGTGAGCAGTAAAACTGGGCTTGAGAACTAAAAGCAAATTGGCATTGCAAATAAATAGGTTTTGGACCTGAAGTGGTTTAAGAGAAGCAAAAGAAGAGTTAAATCCAAATGGAAATAATTGTTTTTCCTTTCACGTAATGCACATATTTAGTGGAGGAAAGCACTAAGTCCAGCCATCATTTCCTAGCAGCATTCTATAATTTTCACAATTTTATCTGCAAAATTAATCAAATTTAGTTATTTCACAAATGCAGAATTACTGCATATTTTGACTCATGTTAATTTGCTTAGAGTTTCTCCATATGTGTTTGTGCTCGCAGTTTCCACATTTGCTTCTCAGCTCACCCTTCTTGGCCATGGTGTTGCGGCATCACCAATGCCAACCTTGCAAGCACATCCACACATCTGGCTCAGAGCTCTTTGAGGAAATTGCCTTTTCTCCTCCTCATGTCATTCCTGAAGGGCTTCTTCCCAGCCTCTGAGTGTGTGGAGATCACAGCCATGGGTTTATAACATTCTGTAATACATAAGGACATGGAGACTTTATCCTCTAAATGTCCCTGCTTTATTACAGATCATAAAATCACAGAATCATTAAAGCTGGAAAAAACGTCCAAGATCATCAAGTCCAACCTTTAACCAAATACCACAATGTCAACTAAACCATATCTCAAAGTGCCATGTCTACTTGTTTTTTTGAACACTTCCAGGAATGGTGACTTCACTACCTCCCTGGGCAGCCTGTTCCAAATTTACCATATACTACCACAAAAATCAGCATTAGCAAATAGGCCTTTGCTTAATAAAGGGAATATGTTTCTCCCAAGTTATGGAAAAAATTCTCTCAGCAATTATTAGTATGTCAGCAATCAATAAGACTACCAATCAATAGCATAGCCTCTATCAATAGTATAGCAACAATCAACTAGAGCAACCATGAGTATTTTAGCAGTAGCCAAGTAGGTATGTACTGTTACAGGTTACTAAAAAGTCTTCATTAGTAAAGCAACTTACCAATATAACAGCAGATACTTACTGTAGATTACTTGTATGAACATGTAATAAGCAGATTAGAAGGGGACAAACGGTCCAAAAGTGGGAGGACTCCAAATCATATGGACCCCAAAAGGGGGCCCAAAGGGGACCAACAAGGTAACAGAGAGAGTCTGATTTCAGAGATGGAAATAGGGGTCAGCCAGGCACTCCAGTGACAGTCTAAGATTTTATAGAAAGTTCATGTGGAGAATTCAACCTGTTTAGGGATTGAAAAGTATGTGCAGCACAGGAAGTTGTCAGAGAGAAAACAGCTCCATTTTGGATAAAAAATATAAGTCATTTTTATACCGCAGAGACATAATAGTACTTAGAGCACCACCACTCAATAGATGTGAATTGATGGTTTTCAGGGCAGGCGATAGATGATAATGTTTTCTGTTCTTTTAGATCAATTTTTTTTTTCAAACTGTTATCGTCTTCTTGCTGATAGAAACAGCCAATGGCACCTACTAATTCATACTTTCTCAGGATTTTTTCCCATTTTTTCCAGAAGATTTTTCACCTTTTCAGGTAATAAACTGCTTTTACAGTTTCTTGTTTTTGCAGTTATTGGTGGTATCTCTGGAGTTTTCCAATCTCTAGGTACTCAGGTGTACCTCAAAGATGCCGGATGAGCACTTCTTGAGGGTGCTTCTGGTTCACAAGCCTGGTTGCCAGGTTCACAGTTCCCAGGCTGGCAGGCATTTCCTCTGAGAGTATTTTTCCAGTAGATACTGTCTTCTGTTAAGTAATTTTCCCCTTCTAATCAGGCTGCCTTTATGACTGTTCATACCACCTCACCAACCAGCATCACTGTTTGGTGGCCACCATGTTAAGGCTGCAAGTTTCTAGGCTTGTCTATGAAAGAAAAAATACTTATTTTGACAATTGGCTTGTCTACAAGTGTGAATGGGTGTTATTTCAATTTTGGCTTGTAAGCAAAAAAAAAATTAGGCAGGAGCTAGCTTGCAGTAGAGAAAAATGCTGTGAAGATTTCTGGGAAGGTCTAAATGCTAAATGCTGTCTGTGCACAAGTTACAAAAACAGGTGAGCTGAGATTTGTTCTTTCGTTTGGGCTTTTTCCTCCATCAGAATATAGGTTGTGAAAAATTTTTGCGTTATATTCTAGCCAAGGAACTGTATAGGAAGACAATTACAGAAAATGCTTTTTGCCTACATGTTCCACATTTTCCAATTATCCTTTTTCAAAAGGAAGCTGGTTTTTTTTCTTTAATCTGACTTTCTGTGGTTAAAAAAAAAAACAAAAACCTAAAAGTAGAAGCCCTAGGCTAAACTCTTTTGCCTGAGATGAAAATGGAAAGTAAGACTCCCAGCTCAGGCCTGTTTCAGTTCTCTAACGGGAAGGAGGTGGGACTGTGTTGGTCTTCACTTTGCCGTTGCAGAAGATCTAGACACAAGCAGGTATGGTGCAAATTTTGAAGGTATACTGATCTCATTTCTACCCAAAGTGACCAAAATTTGGGATCTGGAAAGTTAGGTTTAAAAAAAATCATTGTCTTAAAAAGTGCCACATTTCATTTCCACTAAGCAGATTGTTAGATGACAAATGAGCAACATTTGATGACAAATCAACAACATGGAGGGAGGAAAGCCAAGGCTGTGCAATGGTCAGATAAATCTCTCTCATGCTGTGTCAAACATCTGAGAAAAAATACTGCAGCATAAAGAAATAGTAAATCTACTTCTGTTTCTCATTCAGAAAATATTCTCAGTGCTTGACTTCTGATGGTTGTCAGCTGGATAAGGCTGCTGAATAATTGAATTTACAACTTTGGAAAAAAATCAAATTTATTTAGGAACAGTAGGATTCCTTTTCAGAAAGCAAACAAACCAACACTTATAGGAAGCAGCAGGATATGATGCCAGTCATAGTCATAGTAACCTGCATCAGACTGTTACCAAAAACAAGCAGGTAGCACGCAGGCAGCTTGCCTTCCTGCAGTTCCATTGGCACAGAAGGGGTTTACTCTGTGTGCACGTTTGAACTCTTCAGAAATTATCTTAAATGTGAATTAAAGAACTGGGTTATTTTCTTTTTTGCTGTGACTGGGACTCAGATCAAGGGTTCCCTGAGTAAATTCCTCCATACCTTTATGGGTATGTGTTTCAGATTTTGATTTGGACTGATGAAGCTTGCTGATTTGCAGTAAGTCGCCAACACTGTCTTTAGGTAGGTATCTATGTAAATAAAGTTAGTATGATGGATATTAAGTAATAGGAGCAGCACCTGAATTTTAGATAAAGGATAGTCAGTGATTGCAAGTGGAGTACAGCCTGCTGTCTGAAGGAATCGGCTGAATATACTGTGAACCCAAATGTCATATTTCTCTTAAGCATCAAGCATTGTACCCTTTTGAGGGTACAGAAATGTCCACTTCCAATCTGTAAAAATATAAGGTGGATGAGGCACATCCCATTTCAGTGTTAGGGATCATACTAATGAGAATGTATCTGATTTTCAGGCATGTGATGTTAAAAAACAATTTCATGAAATAGGTCTGTCAAAGTATCTATGGTGTAAAGAACTAAATTAGGAAACAGGTTATATAAACCATCAAGATTTTATCAGAGCATTTGCCTTTTTGCACGCTGGGAACATGGCCCACCAAGGAAATAAAATTCTAAATATATTTAAAGAGTGATGATGATGACAAAGACACTGCTGTGCTGATAAAATCTCAGAGGTAAGCACAGGAAAAGATGCTTTCTGGTCACAGCATAGAGGAATCCACACAACTGAGACCCAAGCCAAGCCTAAATGAAATATTTATCACAGCGCATAGATAAGTTTTAAAGTGCATTGTGTACAAAGCATTTATGTACAAGGCATTTCCAAAAAGTCAAGGATGAGCACAAGGCAATTGAACTGAGCATGGATCTCTAAGCGATGCTGGCATTAGTAAGATCCTTCTGTAGCCCTGAAATACAAACTTGTATACGGAAATGAGATATGAAATAGCTATATCGTTTTCTGGTTCATTTAATATTATGTATTTTTCACTAAGTGACTGTGAAGCATGAATGGCAGAAGCCAATGGCCAGTTTAACTGGAAAAGGGTGAACCTTCTGTCCCTCTGATCGCCACCATCCCACTTGGTGTCTGACAGGTCCTGTGGTGGTGGCTGAAGGACTGCTCTTGCTTTAGAGCACTCCTGAGACAGATCTCACCCCAGTGTAGCCTCCCCTGGGGGGCTACATGGAAACATCTGCTGGCTTGTTACCAGGAAGAACGCCAGAAGGCTTACAGAGGTAACTTTGCTCCTCTAGGTAACATGCAGGCGGGGGGACTGTGCTCTTTTCCATGCCTGCATTCAGTGTCACAGTGAGCCACACTGTCACATCAGAAAGTCTAACAGACTGTTTCACAGCTGGATCTCTACAGCATCCTCACTACCTTTGCACTTGATGCCAGAGGGCAGGAGGACTGCCAGAGGAAGAATAAATATTTAGGAAAACATAGATGGGGCAGATAAGGGGTGCAGCAGGACAGAGGATGAAGGATAATGTGAAAAAGAAAAATTGGGGAAAGTCAGAGTTTATTATTGATTTATACTGTGTCAGTAGAGCTACTTTGAGGGTTATGCTGTGCATACCCTTAAAAAGAAAACATACAGAATATAACAGTATTTGTAGGCAGTGGCTTGCTCGAACTTTTTCATAGGAAGTAGAGTGGCAGATAAGACAGAAAAACATGGGGGTTTTTTCCAAGGTTGCTCTGCCCAGAAGATAAAAGCTGTAGATTCTAAGGAGGGAGAAAAACTACTGAAAATAGAAGTCAGTGTTAATGCAGGACCTGAAAGCTGTAGTTTCACTCTGTACTGCAGTAGACGGTTTTTAGTTATCAGAGAAAAAATATATATGAGCCCCCATGCAGCAAAGTCAGCTTGTGGGGCTGATGCTTTCTAAGCTAGATCTGGAAAAACAAAACAAACAAACAAACAAAAACCCCAAAAACAACAGCAAAAAACCACGCCAAAACCTAAAACAACTGACAGTTTGGGAACAGCAGAAATTTAGCAAGTAGTTTCAAAGGAGCTTCAGTAGGTGCTGTTATGAGTGATATGGATAAGGCCAGGATATTCTGATAACATGTGAGATAACTGCACCCTTATTCTTCCTGATTAGAGACACATATACAAAGTGGACCTTTGTCATCCAGCTGGTGTGCTATGGAGCCTTTCTTCTGCCAAAAAGGTCCCATTTTAGAAGAAATGGAAACACTTTTGCTTCTGGCTGGCCAGGGAGCTAATCAGCAGGTCGTGATCAGCAGGTCATGACTCAGGGACACCCAACCATCAGTCCCTGCTCTGGTCAGCAGTAAATGTTTTATTCAAATTGGAAGCAGGTTGACCTGTTGATACTGAAATGAACTTCCTTTAGTTTATCCTACATGCACTCTGTTCTGGAGCAGGTGACAGGAGGGATTTAAAATATGCTTCTCAAGTCCGAATGGAAGTCTTAACAGATGGTAAAAGTATTTTTTTTCCTATTCTTTGTACTTTCTCCATCATTTTGACCAAACATACTCAACAGATTCAGATTTGGAAACTGGACTGATTCTAATCTACCCAATTTTTCAGGCAACAAGGTATTTCATAAGTATTATGAAGAGATTTCATGTCAGGAGAAGAGATGGCTAGATAAAATAATTTAAAGCAGACCAGAAATCCAGAATATTTATAAATTGTATCTTCATCCAGGTTTGTTCTCTGTCCTTCTTGCAGCAGATCCTTCTTTCCATGGTTCACAGAAGAATGACCAACAACATGAACTACATCTGGGATTTAGATAATCCACACAGGGTCTCCAGGTTTTTGGACACAGCAGAATTGTGCTTCTCTGCTCCATTCCCAGGCCTCTACCTGCCTGGGAAATCAGGCATTTCCCAACTAAGTTCATTTGATTTGCACTCCCACAGAGTATTGTTTTCTGAATCCGGAAGAAAGAATGGTAAATCCTTGTACAACTGCTGCACAATGAATTTATTTGATTTTGAGACAGGTATCACCTTTAATGTGTTGCTCCTCTAACAAGCCTACAGAGAAGCAGTCAGTAGTGGCATTTTCTCTTCTTTCTTTACTAAATTTCTCCTGCATTTCCAGTCTCCAAGAACTAATGAAAGGACATACAAGAATATATAATAAAGTCCTAACAAATTAGTTTTTCTGATGTTTTTCAAGGTCTTGTGTGATAAACATGAACCACAGGTCTCACTTGAGTAATTTACCAGACGCTGGGTACAGCAAGAATTCCCAGGTTTCTGGGATTGGACTGCCCACCATTAGAGTCCACTGAGAAACACAGCATGGTCCCCTTAGCCCACCGTGGTCGTTACACCATTACCTTCTGTTTGCCACATGCCCCTGTGAAAGGAGAGTTAGAAAGAAACCTTTGTGTTGTAATTCTCATTGGATTTTGGTGGCTTATATAAAGCAGAATAAGATTCTGTGATATGCTGACCCTTTTGGCAAAACAACATGAAAATATAGGGTTGTCTTTTTCAGTTGGCAGCTCAAGGTCTGACTGGTGGGGCAAAATGGTAATCCATTGTGGGACTGGACATTGAGGGTCTGGATAGTACTGTGCCTATTTCTGCCTGAATTTCATTTCAGTTTTGCAGGTGTAAGAAAACTGGTGCCTGTTTGGCTGCCTTGCAGAGGACTGTTCGGGGTTGGATGGCAAGGCTGAAAGGCACGTTACATTCCCATGTAAGTGTAATTTTGTGAGAGAAACCACATTCCATTTCCAGCTCCTAGTGTACCCAAAACCCAGAAGAAGGCTGAAATGGTGCTGGAGAACTTGGCTAAAATTATTTTTATTAAAGTACCTGCAATATTGGGAACTTCCACAACTGTCTTATGAAATCTTAAAGGTTTTGTTGTAATACTGCAGGCTCACATAGAACTTTAGAAGGAAAATGCACCTGGTCTCCTGCTGCCATAGCCCTGTGGCTGTGGATCTGTTCTGGATCCTGGGCTGTTTCGGCTGATTGTGGCCATGAGCTTGTGAGCCAGTAGCTGCCCTGCTGCTGTCCTCTGTCCTCCATTTTACCACTTGATTGCAACTTAAAATAATGTCTTTAAATTACCCTAAAAATAAACCTTGAAATATCGTTACATAATAACCTTTAAATAATAACCTTAAAATAACCCTAAAATACATTTTACCCTTAAAATAAGCCTTCCTCCCCTTTAATTTTACCTTTATGTTACAAAACTTCCAAAGAGATGATGATGTTTTTCCTTTTGCCATTAGGGAAACCTGAAGTTTTTATTTCTTTCCATAGCTAAAATTGTTTTGAAACCTCTCTCACTTCTCTTCCAACTTTCTGTTACCATTACTATAATCCGTATCTTTCTATCTTAACTGCCATTTTAGTCTGAAAAGTGACTGGCAAATTGCTTTTATCTGTAATGTGCTCCCTGTAAGAGTTGAGTTGAACTTTATTGTAGTGACAAAAACAAGCCCCTCCTACCAGAGCTGCCGAATTAACACAGCTAAGAAAAAAACCAAAGTAGTCTATTTCTTCACTGATATCTTGAGGAGAAAAATGTAAATGTAAAATCTTTCCGTCTTGTTCAGACTTACGCAATTCCAGAGCCTGTTCATGTAAATAAGAAACCACACAGGTCCTAGTTTTCAGTTGTCTACAGCTCTGAAAGCTGTCAACAGATCTGAATGGACAAAATTTTGTCATCTGGGTGCTTATGAGCTTACAGAACAAAACCATTCTTCAGATCACAGATTGAATCTGGAATCAATTTAATGACTGCAGGTGTGAAAGAGCAAGCTGCTTATTTGTGTGCTGGGCAGGTTCAGTTCCAGAGTGTTGAAATTTCCAGTGCCATTGTGGTAATAATTTTCCGTTAAGACACCAACATTTTTTTAAATCTTGAAGGTTAAATTCCATAGCTTTATATTAACTTAGGTCAGGCCTTCACTTTTCCAATGTGATGCAGAAAAAGAGCCCTGAAGCCTCATGTGGCATTACTGAAGGCAGGGGTGCTGCAGGGCAGTGGAGTCATAGAGCTCCTGTGTGCACCAAGTGTCTCTCACCTGCTGCCCTCTGGAAAGGAAGCCTCTGCTGAGGTAAAAACAAACCTCATTGAAATGAGAATGCAAAGGGATAAAATTGGGCAGTCTTCCCCTCATACAACTGACTCTCTAAGTGGGTTTTCGAAGTTTTCCTGATACTGTTCTCTTGACCCATTTTAGCTTTTTTTTTAATGTAGGGTACATGTCACAGTATCATGCAGTGAATACCATAAATTATTCAATTTTAATTTGCTAAATATAATGTGAAGTGTGTTTTAGCTCTGTGTTTTAGTTTTGAAATCCCTTTTGACAACTGAGTAATAGTACTATATGTTTTCATTTCATAGACTCATTCATTCCTGATTCAAGTCATTAAGACTTATGGTTAGTGTGTTGATGTTACTATTTTCTTGCTTTCATGCTTCTTTGTAGCAATGGTCCAATTTTTAGACTTAATTTCCCTTCTCAGTTTTTGCCACAAAGGGTGATGTTCCACATTGTGTTTTAAGTGATGTGACAAAGACTGAATCATAGGAAAAGGCAATCAGAAGAACCTCAGAAGATCACTCACCCCTACTTTGAGGAAAGATCAGTTGCATTTCTGACATGATTTACAGATGCTTGCCAAAATAACTGTTTTGAAAGTATCTAGTAGTGGAGCTCCCAGGGCTCGTCTGCTAATAAAACCAGTGCTTCACTATATTTCAGAGGTTCTTATTGGGGTTTTATTCTTATATCCAGTCTGAATTCCCTTTCCACAATCAAGCCCACTTATTCTTGCCTTGTCTGCTCTATCATCCAGAGAAAATGCTTTTTCCTCTTTCTCTGAGACATTTTTTTTCAACATGCTTGAATACCGTCTTGTTCCCTCAGACTCTTTCTCTGTACACTGAACATCTTCTCTTCAGACTTTATCAGAAATCATGTTTTCTGGTCCTCTTACCACTTCCCTCTGCAATCTCTGTCCTTGCTTACTGGCTTTCCTGAAGCAGAGTGCTCTGAGCTATATTTGTAATAGAGCTGAGCTAGCATGGTATGCTTTTAAATTGTTTTAGAGAGACAGCAGAACAAGAAGAAAACCTAGTTATATCTCCTTTAAAAAAAAAAAAAAAGGAAGGAATAAGAGGATATGTTTGTGGTACAAACCAAGCTAACAAGGAACCAAACAAATGGTTACATTTCCCAGTTAATTCAATATTCACCCACCCACCCTCCCACAAAAAAATCCCATCTACAATGCAAATGCAGCAAATAAAATATAAATAATATTTCTAGGTTATGAGACAAGTAGTATAAACTTGGCTAAAAAAGTCTGCACTAGGGAGTTTTAGTGATATGAGGGAAATAAAGTGTGTAAGCAATTTCATTAAAAAAACAAATCCTCTAAGAGGTGAATGAAGCCTGTGCTGCATTGGAGGGGCAGGGGGTTCTTCTTCAGTGAGAGAGAGAAACTGCATTTCTGTTGTTAAATATTAGTGAAATTGAACTATTTATGGCAAGACAGTTGCTATAACAGTTGAGTTGCCAAAATGACCAAGATTTAAAAGAAAGACCTAGATCATTCTAAGTGGCAACACAACTAGCAGGAAAAAAATTCAAAGAATGTGTTGATTCATAAGCATATATAGATGTATGTACACACACATACATACATACATATACAGCCATGAAGATAACCAGGGGGCTGGAGCACCTCTCCTCTGAAGACAGACTGAGAGAATTGGTGCTGTTTAGAATGGAGAAGAGAAGGCTCTGGGGAGACCTTATAGCAGCCTTTCAGTTCCTAAAGGGGGCACACAAGAGAACTGGAGAGGGACCTTTACAAGGGCATTTAGTGATAGGACAAGGGACAGTTTAGTGATAGGACAAGGGACGATGGCTTCAGACTTAAAAAGAGTAGGTGTGGGTTAGATACTGGGAGGAGATTCTTTGCTGTGGGGGTGGTGAGGCACTGGCACAGGTTGTCTGGAGGGGTTGTGTGTGCTCCATCCCTGGGAGTATTCAGGGCTGGCCTATAAAGGATTTTGGGCAACATGATTCATGGCAGAGAGGTTGGTATTTCATGATCTTTAAGGACACTTCCAAACCAAAGCATTCTATGATTCTTTGATTCTGTGTCATGCCTATTGTCCTTTGTACAGAAGGAAAATATGGATATATTTCTATAGGTTGGGATGTTTTTTAGATATGTTTAGATACACAGCTCCTTGATTTCAAGATGAAATGTGTATCATCAGGGCCAGGGTGGCTCATTTAACCTGGACAGCACATGAAATTGCCACTGCTGGGATTTCTTGGTGAGAATCTGTCTGCCAGAGGTCAGTGGGAAGCCAGATTTGGGTGCTAGACTCCCTGCTGCTCTTCCTGGCTGCACCCTGGAGACCCTCATGCAATATCTCTTGCCTGTTTTTTCTTATATAAAATAAGAAGAACATACCTGAGTCTGTGTTATGCCTTGGATTGGGTGGATGACAAACCCTTTCTCCAGCAGGATATTTCTTGTTCTAAAACTATTTCTTTGTTGATCTACCAGGCACACCATTGGAGTTGGATGCCTTTCCAACACGAAGATTACATATACTTTTGTTCTGAAGCCACAGTAAAAGTGTACCTTAAGTAATTCATTCCACACCCTGCCCCCCCAAACTCTAAAATGTCCCACAAAGGGACAGTAAAGCCCTCAAAAGTTGCAGTTCAATCTGTGGCCCTGCAGAGATTCCTCTCCTTCATCACCATTCAAATTACTGAGTCTCAGGAGGGTTTCTTGTATTTGTTCCCTCTCCTCATTGACTCACCTTACCTTTGAATTATCCTACTGGACTCCAGTTATCCTAAAAGCCTCTTTGGCCTTTGGTATCTCAAGAGAAATTCGGGCAATTAGTTGCGGTCTCGCTAAGTGCTGATGCAAACCAGGTGTCATCCATGAAGAAAGCAAGAGCAGTGCTAAAAATAAAAATGCTTAAGCCTAAAACTGATATAAAATAAATGAGAAAAGGCAGGACGGGGCAAGGCTGTCTTTACTCTCCCATTTGTGTTTTACTCCTGCACATGTTGCTTATGCAACATCTAACATTCCTTGCTGCCAGCAGCAGACTAACCCATCATGCATAACTCACTGTCCAGCATCACATCTGTAACTTGCATCATATGGCATTATGGAAAAAGTAGGTGAAGCAAAAGGGAGTGTTACTGCAGTCTAATATCAAGACAATATATCTTTGGAATCTAGTGCAGCAGTGTAGATGTGTTTCAAGAAGCCACAAAAGATGAGAGAAATTGTTTTTTTGTGTTAATCAAATACATGAAACACTGATTTTTCTATCGTGAATCTCAGGGTAAAATAGAGTCAGGTTTGAATATTTCTTTCAACAATCTGTTTCCAGGAAAATGGGATTGAATCCAAACCAGGACTCCTCTGAGGATGTGGATGGCAGAATTTCTGCTGGCTTAGATAGTTCTAGAGTCTGGCTCCTGGTTAAGATGCAGTAAGGGGGTTTGCAGTCCTGGAAGATAGAGTTGCCTTCCTTTGTCCCACTCAGAAGAAGTGCACTGAACTTCATGTGAGGTGAAGAAATAGATCTTAGTTACTTTGGAGACATTTAGACTGTGTTCGTTCATGCTTCAGTGGGCTGCTAGATTAGTTTTGGGGTTTTGCCAATGATAGCTGGTCTTTCACCATTAGTGTTTCAGACCAGTATATTGGATTTTCATAATTCTGGCCCTCATCCCTTTATGTGTAGAGTAAGTTTTCAGATAATGTGTCTCCTCACGTAAATCCACAAGATATAATGAATGAAGGTAGAGGGAAGGGCAAGCAGGAGCAGGGACAGGCTGTGAGAGAAGGTTAGCAGCAAGGGGCTCCTTGGAAGAACGAAGAGAATGAAGAGGAGGGAAGGCATGGCATGCACTGGCTGCAGGACGCATGAAGTAAATTTCTTGAGACTCAGTTTCCTACTGAGTCTCAGGTTTTGATTTTTTTGGTTTAGGCATAACCTCTGAAGAAGTATTATTACCAGATAGCAAAAGTTCAGTCCACTTCAAAGACTAGACACACTGCTGTGGTAATGCAAGAGTTAATCATCAGTTACATAAATCCTCAGCAACTGAAACAAATAAACAGGCCATTGGATAGCAACTATCTCTCTCTGCTGAGTCCTGAAATCATTATTTTGGCATGGAAAATGAGAGGGGCAGAAAATGGAGTTGCCTGTGCTCCAGGGTAAAAGCATGCAAATCCTCACACATTACCTCATACAAAAAACTGATGAAGTTCTTTGTCTTATTCCAAATGCTGTTCATCCAGATAAAAGATGCTCTTCTAAATTTCATGTCTTTCACATACACGCACGAGAAATGCCATTGGAACTATCAACAGCATTTAATGGCCCTATTGGGCAGTATTGTGATTGTACCTTCTTCCTTTAGAGAAGATGGAAAATAGTCAAAAAATACTGGTCCATTTGTATTTTCTAGGTCACACTGGAGGAGCCTAATGCAGACCAGTGCAAGTTCTCTGTGGGGGTGGAACATCTTTGTTGCTGTTGTTGTTGGTGGTGGTGGTGGTGTTGGTGGTGTTTTTTTTCTAGATGAGCATTTCCCCTTTTTTCTGCTGTAGCAGAAAGGTTTCTGCTTTTTCCAGAAAGGCCCCATGCAGACAAGGTGCTCTGGAAAGATGCTCTTCATCAAGCAGGTAGCATTCTGTAATACTCCCCATCTCAAACATAAGCAAATTCAGAGGATTTTATATATTAACATAGTGTTGGCAGATTATGGGTGGAGGTAACTTCTCTAGGGGCTGAAATGTTTCCTTCAGAAGGAGCAACACAGCCAGGCCATTGGAAAGCCTTTGGCTCATACCCTACTTCTGGTGACTCCTATATATGGGAAATTCTGGTCTCCTCTCTGTGAGGAGAATGTTGCCTGAAACTTGAAAAAAGTTCATGACTGTAGCAGAGAAGACAAATTGTTTTTAAAATGTGGGTCAATCAGTGCATGGAAGAGCCTTCCTTTGCAGGGTTCTGAACTGTGGTGCAGGCAGTCCTTCCATCTCTGTTTTCATAACAATGAGCACAGCTAGTCATTGAACACCCTCACTCAGCCGCTCAACTAGAGAGGAAAAGCTTTTGAAGAATCCCCCTCTACTCTCTGCAGGAGAGCTGGGGAGTCCTTCTGAGAGCTCAGTTCCAGAGACAGCCTTTGGATCAGGCTCTTCTCTCCTTAAAATTGTGTATACCCCAACTCCCTCACAACTAAAGATGCCTGAAAAAAGTATTAATAAATTGCATGCTGCAGTTGTTATATGTGGATGAATTGAACACATTATTTTACCCATAGATTCTCAAAGTACTCCTAGATCATAAGGTAAAGACTCAGTTGATATTTATTAGGGTTTTTATGCCTATATTGCATTGCTATTTCAGGTGTGCTGGCATGCTCTACTTGAATTTAACTTATCCCCTTATGACTAATCTATGATGAAGACATTGTTATATTTGCAAGGAGAGAAGCAGCTCCATAGTGAAAAAAGCCTTGCCAAGTGAGGCAGGAGGGAAAACAATACCTCAACACTTGTCTGTCATTCCCCTGCCCTCCTACAATGCAAGCAATTCAATGAATATCTATTTGTATCATTCCTATTAAAACTTTCCATCTCAAACAGCTAAGTTCTTTCCCCTACTGAGATTTCTATTTTATGGAAAGTTTGATGTCAAGGTCTAGTTCGGTTTCTGCATCAGGCTCAACCTCATACCAAAAACCACTTACTTAAAGCTGCCAGATAACTTCAGATTCAACCACTGACTGAAGATCTCCCTTGGACCCTAATGTTTTTCCCCACAGAATACCACTATAAACTCTAAGAAATTTGCTGAATAAATAGAGAAATAAAAAATACATAAATAAAAGGTACATCAAGTCTAAGCTCTATAATGAAGGACATAATAAAAGTCAAGATAAGAGGTAAAAAAACCTGGATGGTTAAAAGCGAGAAAGCAGTGGAGCTTCAACTCAGAAGCTTAATTGATGTGGAAATATAAGCAGGATTAGCATCAGGCTTAATCATTATTAATGCAATACTTAGTCTTCATTTTCCATCCCTGTCCAGACTTGTATTTAGTAAAATACTCTTGAGTAATAAGTGCTGTTATCCTTGTTTTGTAGAGAGATTAAGCTTTAAAGCCTTTTTTTACAAAAGCTGCTGCAGTGGCTGAGATTAGAAACTTTAAGCTGCCACATCAACCTCTTCCCCATGGAATAGTTCCCATTTTGCAGACATTCTTGGAAATTTTCAATCCTTCCTGTCAGCAGCTTCTTTCATAGGAGGTGGACAACTGTTGAGGTAGATGAAGACACCAGAATGGTGACACAGACCTGAACATGTACTGAGCCTGTGAAAGCCTTGTCTTCTGCTCTTCAGCTGATTCCCAGCCTTATGTGCAGAGCCTGGCTGTGTCACGCTGCCAGGCAGCCTCGCATCGCTCCACCTCGTGCATCACAAGAGGGCTGAATCAAGCAGGTAAGGTATACGGTCACTGCTTGTGGCAAATAGATGAACTGAGTGCTGCCCTATATATCATCCACAATTAGCACACCCTGAAAGAGTCACTATCAAGGCCCCAAAATATATATCCCTTGGCAGCTCTCCTCCACCAGACAAGGCTGCTTAATGGCTTCTCTCAGTGCTTACACTAACACTTCTTTGTGGATGGCAGGAGCAAGGTGCCAGCTCAGCAGCCCCTTCTTGTCTCAGCTTTTAGGACACCTCTAGCCATTATGGAGCCTACAGCTGGATATCCCAAACCTATCTTATACTTGCATTTTCACAGCCCACAACCCACGTTGTGAAAATCTTTAAATGTCAAGCAACTTTAAAAACCCTTCCCCTTCTAACAGGGGACAAAAATACAGAGAGGAATGCTCTTTTCTTATATATAGATAGTTGCTTTTTTGAATACTGTTTAGCAGTCAAAAATTAAATTACTACCTTGGCTTCCACATCAAGGCTGTATGTAGTTCTTCCTTCACAGTCCGATGCTAGTGTAGCAGTAGTTGCATCAGGAGCTTCTGACCATGCTGCACAGTTTTGTGTTCCCCTGGGCTACCTAAGTAAATATATTTTGTGGCCTTAAAACACATGTCTTTTTTGAGTGCTGCATGTGAATGTCAGTCCTTGAATTCAAAATGGGACATTTGAAGTTGGATTTTACAGGGAATCAAGGGTTTTCTTCTGGTACCTGAAAACTATTTTGGGCAAATAACTATTGCCACTAAAAGGACATTGCCATAAAGGGACTCTTATGCAGATTGGAAGCAGGGTAGTGGTAGAAGCTTGGGCTATAAGTTGCTATGGGAATTGCTAGCAATTTGTTGAATTTTTCTTACATAGGAACATTCATATTAGAAGAATCATAAAAGGAGGTTTTATATTCACACAATAAGGATGTTTATGTTATTTCGGTTTTTTAAAGAAATGTTATTTTATTTTAAATTACTTCACCTTTCTTACTCTCTGGTTCTTTTTGTCAACATCTTTACTGTTGCACCCCACAATCGCTCTTTCTGCTGCGCGTGATCTTTAGGACTTGCACTCAGATTCATATGCCTCATATCCTATCATCTGTGTCTTCCCTGTCTTTTAAAATTGAAAGTCAGTTGCCACCACTATTTGGTTTCCTCAAGTGTCCCGTGCTAAAATTTTTGAATACCAGCTTGTATGATCTTCTCCCTCTTGGTCCTCATATTTGGAGGAGCTCTCTCTCCTGCAATGAAGCAATGCTGAGTCAGGCTCCTGAGGCAACCCATCTTTATAGGAAGGCCTACAAAACCTCTGTGAACTGTAAATTATGATCATGACTCCTCTGCCAGGAGTATTTACTCATAAAGTGTTGATTTTCCCTGTATCTGGCTGTTTTCCATCTGCTTCACTTCTCTGAGTAGAGCCCATTTCGAACTATGTGTAGAGTCCTTAACACATGGGATTTCAGCTCATGACTAGAGGAGATCTGTGGCTGTGTGCTGCACTACTACAAATGGCAAATGACACTTGTTATCTAGACATCTTGGCAAGCAAAACTGAAAATTTCTTAGGCTAGGATTTATCTTTTGTGCAGCACTTAAAATCACTTGCTTTCAAAAGATGATCAGAACCACTAAGTAAATAATTTGTCTATCAGTAATATTGGGGCAGCAGTTTAAATGGTCGATATCTGTATTAATTTACTTGAAACAGTGAGGTTTCTGCTCTGACTACTTGTTTGATCACTTCTCTTCTTCTCAGGTCTTTTCTTTCTGCCTTCTGCATCTCATTCGTGCTTTCTGAGCACCTCCTGTGTAAAGTTGCAGTGGGAGGGAGAGCCCAGAATAGCTGTTACCTGCTTTCACAGAGCTCCTGAAAGTTTTCCTTCTCAGAGTTAGAACTTTACTTTGATTACTGCACTGGCTTTTTTTTTTTCGGGAGGGTGGGGGGCGGGGGGGGGGAAAATTTTAAAATGTTATATGTTTTCTGTCTTTCCTGCATTGGAAAAAATTGTTTGAATCCAAACTGGAGTTATCTGAGTTATCTGTTGTGTGTATGGGATAGTGTGTATGGAACAGGAGCAAAAGAGGAAGGAAACAAGGGGTGTGAATCCAGTTTTTTGCTTCTGACCTCGAGGGGAGTGGGGAAGTTCTACTAGAGTGTCTCTCCTTCCTAAGTGCCCACTAGCCCTCAGCGAGCTCACAGTTCAGCAGTGGTAATTCACTCTGGCAGCTTCCCTCATTGGCAGATGCAGATCACTGCTCTTGAGATGGCTGACAACATCTGCAGCTGCCAATGGCAGTGTTTCCACAGGCAGCTTGTTAGAATTGGCACACCTGCACCATCAGCAAAATCACAACTGGTCCCATTGCTTTCCCACAGGTATTCTGAACTCACATTTCTGTGTTTTTCTACTGAGGTGTGGCAAGCTATCCTACTTCAACACAATGTTTCTATCATTGTACTTAACATTTCTTTATATAACACCACATCCAGAGATCAGCCCAGTCCTTCAAGGAGCTGCTAAGCACACCCACACTGCTGTGTACATTCCCTGAGGAAGGACAAAAGTTCAGTTGTTTTCTGAGAAAGTCCCAAGCTCAACACTGGCTGAGGTACCAGGCTTTTAAAGCCTGTGGTGCTAAGACTTGAGGTGAATAAGGCCTGGTTTTGTCTTTTTCTTGCAAATTTGTTCAAGAGCAATGACTTATGGCAGTTCAGCTGGAATGTGAACCCAATTGGCAGTGAAATTGAGGTACAGGTAGGTTGATGGAAGAAAATCAGATCTCCTTTCTGTCAATGGAGCTAGATTGGCTTAGGTTGTGGGCAATCTCCCTAGACCATTTTGGCCCAGGAAATGGCTTTGTTTTGGTATTTGTTTGTGAGCTTTCTGTCTGAACAATAAAAATGTGCTCTCAAGGATAGGGATGATGACAGTATTTTTGAGCAAGGGAGGTGGAAAGAGATTTTATAAATACTCACACTTATTTTCTCTCCTCTGCTGCTGTTACAGTCCCTGATCAACTTTGGCTGAGAGGTAGCTGACCAGCCACAGGTGAAACTGGGTCACTTTGAGATTCAGCTTCCCATGGCAGGATGCCACATTTCGCAAGCTTGGAATTCATTGCATGGAGGGAAGTCCATGCCTTTTTCAGGACATTTGGAGTACAGGGCCATTGCTAAGCTAATTTAGACAAGAAATTTTGCTACAACAAAGAGGGTTTTCATCACTTCATCCTAGAACACGTTCTGTTCCCAGACTGTTGAATAGTGACTGTACCTACGCAGTGTTACCAACATGCTTGGCACCCTTCAATATGGACAAAGGGTTGAAGAGTGGTACTTTCTGGGTTTTGTGCTTCCTAGGTTGAAAAGAGCCTGGGCTGCTCTCCATGGCTGGGAAAGACAAAATACAGCCAAGTCCACCTGGAGTTTGTATTTGCAGAGTTTTGGAGTATCCTTTATTCATATGTGCACAAATGGCAGAATGCCCATGTTCCACTGAAAACTTTGGAAATCACTTATGTTGTCCCTCCAGATGGCAGTCAGGGTAGATACAGTTTAGGGAAATATTGTGTCAATTTCCCATAGTAGATAAGCAATTGCTTTCTGTTGTTTGCCTTCTTCAGACATTACGTTTTCAAGGCAATCTAAGTGAAGAGAGCTTGATCCTGGTCAGCTCTCCTGGAGCTGATAAAGCTCCTCTGTATGTGACAGTGCAGCAGTGGGGGGGGAGGGAGGGGGGGAGGGAATGAGAAGAGGGGCCAGCAGAACAAGCCTTCTGCCCTTATTTTGATTCAAAGTTTGGAACTACTTTCCCAACCTAATAATGCAAAGCCACCACCTAGCACAAATCTCACAATCAGACATTTTTTCACAGCATTTCCACTGCAGTTTAAGGTCTTCAGGTCAGGGAGGCCCACAGCATTTTGCACAACCTACTCCTGCCAGCACCAAGTGTGTCTTTCAGCAGTGAGCTTCCCATCTTTACATCAGGGCAATGCTGTAAGGGGCTGTGGCAGTGCTACAGCATGGGAGCTGTGGGCTGCACCTTTCCTTTATTCCTCTAAGGAAGAATGCTGCCCTTCCCAGAGCTCTTTGCTGGCTATCCAAACACAGGATGGGTAGAATGTCCATTGCCACACACAGGGTAACTGAGCCCTGCACACACCATCTTTTCCTGGCTGTCGCTATTGTTATGTCCTGTGTCTGTTGATTCCATCCAGATTCATCTTGTTCCTGGCACAAAAATGGCTCTGTGGAAAAAAAGTAAGGAAGCAACTAGCAAGACTTAACATCAGGTTTTTAGGGACATTTTTGGACAAAAGTTGCAGATAAGATAAATATGGAATGCAATTTTTGTTTGAACTTAATGACTTTTATTTTTATCTGTTTTCTCTACCTGCCACCTGCATTCTTCTGGCATGCCCTAGCTGCTGAAACTGGGGCTCCAGATATTTCATAGGGCTTCCAGATGGATCCCTAAGTTTTACATGACTCTACCTACCCCCACTGACATTTCTTTCTTGTTAAGATTTGAGTACAAATGGAAATATTCCAGATGGCTTTAGCTGGAGCCAAGTGCCTTCACTACTTCAGAGCTACATAGACAGCCCACTAACTAATTGTCCCTTCTCAGTCTGCTCATGTTAAATTCCTTGGATTTCTTTTGGGGCTACAAAAATATTCTTCTGTGATACACAATATCAGTAAGCTATACTTTGTTCAGTGACACCCTTATCTCCAGTTTCTTTTAAAAACTACATATAGCACATTTAATAATAACATGAATAGCAGACCCAGCATGATATCTGCTTTGCCCAAACATGTCTGGCACTTTCTTCCTCTTCCCCTCTGACATCCCGTGGTTCTTGTGTTGCATAGTCTGCCTTGTGCTTTTATAAGAATTATAGATAGTGCTCATGTAAACCAAGGTATATTTCCAGGATTTCCATTCTGGTTTCTCATAATGAATAATGACATAATCTGAATGTGATTATTATTGGAAATTATATATATTGGAATGGATAATTATTGGAAAAGCAAATCTTGGGGTATGAATTCAGAATTATTTACACTGAGGCCTGCCTAAGATTTTTAGAGCTTAATTTTCTTTACTTCTGCTATTAGTTGTAGCAACGTTTCCTATCCCTTTTCGTGTACTTTTCCATAGAATTCTCAAGCATGAACATAATAGAATGTCACTCAACAGTCTTCAAAAGTCTAAAACTAACATCTTCCTAGCAAAAAAGAAGCTAATTCCAAACGAAGGGAAGCACCTGAATGCTTCACAAATCCTTTTTTCCCACACTGTTACCTAAGAAGTGCAGAATGGCTTCCCTCACTAGACTTCAAAGCATGACAGAAAATATAGGAGATAAAAATATCAGCAAGACAAGTTTTTCTAATGGCATGCTCTTCATGTTTAGAAAGTGATTTTGTGCTCTACAGAAGATTTTATCAGGAGAAAGTAACAAAGTTAATGCAAATAGAAAATAGCATTCAATTTGTGTGTTTCAAGAAAAGACCTCTGTCTAGTCTGGTCTGTGCTGTCTAGCAGAACAGCACAGAAAGGAGAGCAAATTCTTCTAGTTCTTAGGCCTGAAAGTGCAGAAATCACGGCTGAAATGTCAGAAAAGACAGAAATCAAAGTCTCTTAAAATCTTTAAGGTGAAGTTGATATGTGCCTTATTTAGCCTACAGAAAAAGAAAACTATGTCTGCATTATTGAATGCATGCTATTAAAGGTAAAACATTCATCAGCTGCTTTGTTTAAAGATGCTATTAGCATTTTGATAATTAGATGTATAATTCCACAAAGCTGATCATGCCACTTTATATTTCCAGGGAAAAAATACTGAGATGGACACGAAAAGTTATACACTGGCTGGCAAAAGAGAATGAGCATGGGGTGAAGCCAAAGGTGAGGAAAAACAAAGCTGATGAAAAAGAGTCAGAAAATCATGTCCGCTAATTCATGCTGACTTCCAGATGACTAATCTGTGATTCCTAAGTCTTCCTATCCCTAGTGAACAGACTTCTATACTAGTATACCACTATCCTTACTAGAGCTAGTTTTCTAAGTAACAACTTATTGCTGCTAGCTGTTATTCTGTTCCCTTCCTGTGCATCTCAAGTGGCAGATCAATGTGTGGTAAATTTCCAGTCCTGGCGGTGAACTCCCTCAGCATCAATACAATTCCACTTGAGAGAGTTTCTGTTTTGAATTTGCTGTCTCTTCAGTTCATGTCATTATACTGATACAGTAATATGCAATCACTGCCAAAAAGCAGTGTTAAAAATGGCATGAAGCTGGCAAAGCCCACTACCTAAAAGTTAAGAAATGTTGAGAAATTTAGAAGCATGGTGGCACTATTTTACAGCTTACACCACATTACAAATGTATGGCAGTAGTGGAACTTAAAAGCTGTCTCACATGAGTCTCAGCCTAAGAAGATCTAAATTCATAAGAAAATTTTGGTAAAGGTTTGCAAAGCTGTCAGGCACCCAGATTCACCTACTGACTTCTGGTTCTGGACTGGTAAACCTTTTCTCAAACCTGTTGTCGCCGTACCTTTTGTCATACTGGGGACTTTTATTATAAAGTGGAAGAAAGTTTGTTAAATGAATAAAGGCAATCTACTATATTAATTGAAGTAAGATCTACCAGCACAACTCTGTAAAGCTTTATGTAAAAAAGCCTTGCAGGTGAACTAGAAGTCAGACTGAACTGTGCCTCTAGCAATGGGAGCAGAGGGAAAAACAACTCTTGACCTGATTTTCTCTCCTTCTTGAGTTACCTTACAGCCATGCAGAAGCCAGGTAGACTTTGAATGTCTGCAGACCAGACGGGAAAGGAGTACTTATTTTGAACCAAATGTTCTCAAAGCTTGACAACACACTTTGCCAGAAATTTTGCTTTTCTTATACAGGAACCAGGTGTGGCTTAGGATACAGTGATAAAATCTTTGATTAGACAAAATGTGACGAAAGTTCTGCACATGCTAGAATAGAGCTAAATATCTCAGCCTGTGACACAACCTAGTTTGCTGCCTAGGAGATAGGGAAAAGAGGAAAGACTGTTACAGAAGGCAGCAGATGTTTTTCTTATCTTTGTATCCTTTAGATGGCCTCATTAGTAGTATCTTGGTATATTGTTCTTCATCCTGAGGACTCTCAGAATGTAAGGAAGTGATATTTTACCAATTTTTAAGGAAAATTTAGGTGCAGGGTATAAACAACATCTGTGGCATTGTAGAGGGCTGACCCCAGCTACTCAGTTTCTATTAATTTAGCTATGGACCTTCCCTCAGTTCTATTTTTGCTTCTTGTATGTGCACCTCCATACATAATTTTAAGCATCTGCAGGGAAGTTTTCTTCTTTCATATGTGTAACTAAATTTACCTAAAATACAAGATTCTTCTGTAAAAAACAATCAAAGCAGAGAAAATACAAGTATCAAGTATTTAAAATCTTATTTTGACTTCTCTGGGCTCATTGTGGAAATCTAATTACATAAATGCAAATTCTTCTTCTCCAGAGCTAGTATTATTCAAGCAATAATAATAGATTGCGATTGTCATACTGGAATGTGTTGGGTTTCCATACTAAATTTTATAGCTCACCTTCCAATTTCTCCACCAAGCACAAACTATTAAATTCTTTGTGGACTTTTCTGTGCTGTCATTGCTACAGTGCTCCACCATCAGTCAAGAAGATCAACCCAGACTCCCAGGTTTGAGTGCCTGATCATGAGTAACTGGTGGTTGATATCTTATAGGCTTCAACTCCTTCCTCCTACTTCCACGTGATATGTTTGTGGTCTCAAGAAAGCAAGCCATATATGAGGAATAGGATCCATGATTGTGAGTGAACATTTTAGTCTATATTGTATAAAGGACATTTGACTTATTCACAAAGACATGGTCTTGGAACAAGGGATTTAGGCAGTTTTGCTGTTCAAATCCCATGCTACAGTCCTGCATCCTCCTAGGTTGGTTTCCCTCCAACTTTTCAGTGCCCAAATGTCTTAAGGAGTTTATCATACCAGAGGCTGGGGGTCACTGAGGGTTTTACTTCTGTAATGCCTCAGCTATGACGAAGAGCAGATTGTTACCTGGCTTATTCCTGAGCTGGCTTTGAATTGAGAAATGGGTTTGTGGCAATTAACTAATTTCTCTCAGTAATTTGTAATTGCTAGATCCTCCTTGTCAACAGCATGTGTGAGGTGCTACTTCAAAACCATGTAAACTCTCTGAGAAATTTGAGCCCAGAATTCCTTATCAGTCCAAGTGGTAGGAACTTAAATGCTACCATTTTTCAGACCTACTGTATACAGAACAGTGGACTTGGTGTCCCTGGGATACTGGATGTGTTAAGAACGTCTCCAATGTTACGGATTAACCATTTCCAAACTCTTGTGTCATCTGAGCAGTCACCTCCTGCTGTGAGCTGCTGTTTCATGCTCCCTTGAGCATATCAGCAAGTGAGGTCAGATGACAGCAAGTCTCCAAATACTTATTCCCCCACTCCCAAAAGACTGTGGGCGTGAACCTGACAGAAAGCAGGAACAGAAAAATGATCAGCCTGAAACCCTGACTGTGTTTTGAGAAAAATGTTTGAGCTCTGTCTTGGCCAGCTCTAATTTAATTAGAGGGAGGATGCTGCTCCTGTTGTCTTTGGATGCCTTTTATAGCTGAGGTTGGGGTGAAGGAAGGTTAAAGCTGCAGTAGTGTAAATAATGTAACAGTATTTCATCTTGACTTGGAATCTTAAAAAAAATATTATTAAATGACCATCCTTATATGATAAGAATCTGTTCAAACAGTATTATTTGTTGAAAGAACTTTTGTCTATTTTTCACTGGGTGTGCTTTATGAAGTTAAAATTTCAGAAATATTTAATATGAAACACAGAAGCAGCAAGGGATTCAGCTATTGTCTTTGGTATATTCCCAGATTTTATTTGTTTATAATTATCATTAAAAAGAATGCAGAAATAAGTTCCATCCAGGAAAACATCCAATTATAATTCTATCCATAAATATTCAAAACATCACTTTATTTTAAATATTTAAAGTGTCTGAAGTGTAGCCACTGGAAGGGTTTCAACACCGTTTTTGTAAGTCTTACTTCATGGTAAGTATAAGTGTGTAACTAGTGGTAACTTGGACTGAGACCAAGCTACAACACCCGGAGTCATTTCATTTCACATCTAGTAGTCTTGGGACTGGCCATGTGCTGCTCCAGTGTGTGAACTTCCTTGACAGGATCAAAGTTTATAGGGCAGAAAATTCTGGATTTCCCTCTCTGGTCCAAGTCTGGCTTCTGTCATTCAACTACAAGTCAAAGTTAAGAGAGAGTGTGTGTGTTAAGATGGCAAATGCTTGATGACATGCTTCTTCCTTAGCTAAATTAATATTGAACAGCATCAAACTCATTCTTGAATGAGTCAGCCAATGAGTCAGCAGAGTAGTTAGTGGTGAAAGTGCAAGCCTACGACTGATAGACATGATTTAGAATTGAAAATCCACAATCTGTTTTCTTTATGAAACTTCAGAGATCTCAGGAAAACAACTTTACAGGATTGCCCATGATAGCAAGAAACCTTCTCTTTTATCACATAAACACTCCTCTGAGTGAACTAAACCAGAAAAGTAAATCCACAGAGAGCTCATCTACTACTAGAAGTTTACATATGCTTCATTTCATTGTGTTTTTTTCTATGAGATGAAAATATCTGTGCTTGAGTGAAATGATCACACTGACACCAGCTAACACAATTCATAATGCTAGGCTTCTATACAATATGAAATCCCAAGAGGAACTGAAAACAAGATAATGACTGTGTAATCAATACATTTTCTTTCCTTTTTTCTTTTTTCAAAAGGGAAGACTAAAACTCTTATTTGAGAACTATCACCATTTGTCTTTAAAATTTGCCATTAGCAGTTTTCAGTTAGGTAGTGCCAAATGCATCTTATTAAAGTCTAATTTTGTACATTGACAATACCAGTGTGGAGCCGCTAAATATTGAAAACAATAACAATTTAAGATCAGCATTTTAGAAGTGATTTTTAAACAAGGGAGCTCCTGCTCTAGGCTGTGTCTTATCCTTTTTGGACTTCTGGAGTTTCAAACTGCAACTTAACACACAATGAAAAAATTTTCAAACAAATACAGAGTTCAGAAGTCCTTTTCTGTGTTGGGACAAAATATTCCATAATTACTCCTTGTCTAAATGAAAAACCTCAAACATAAAAATATTTTAGCTAGGGAATGTATCTGTGCAGGTAAGTATCAAGGAGACAAAAGATATCTATTTCTGTCTTTCTTTTCCTGATAAAAGATTGTTTTTTGAAAAGAAGTCTTGAAAAAATTTTTGAAAAGTTTTGAAAAAGGTTTTGTGAAATTTGTCAAAGAAATATACTCCTCAATGAGGACAAATACAACCAAAGAGTTTAAAGAAAATCAGCTCTCTTGAATATCCAAGGAAGCTTGCATTACTGCCCAGCTCTTTTGTGAAGAGATTCTCGTACTTGGATGGCGAATGTCTTGATTCTTTTGCTGGAATGTCAAGTGTCTGGCATCAGCAATGCTCTGCTTTGTCATTGGTGACAATGCTCTGTTTCAGGTTCTCCAGAAGTAGCAGATCGCTCACACACATCACTGATGCTGCTGGAGCTTACGAGGGGGAAATTGATGCACATGTGGGACTGTTGGGGAAGGTGTACTGGACCAGTTGAGTAGCATTAAAAGGTTTAAATTTTCACCCTCTCTGGAGAAAGTGGGAGAAGTCTCCCCCAGTGGAACTGGTTATGAGCTAAGAAAATGCAGCTGGGTTCGGGAGCTGAGTGGTGCATTTGCCTACATCTCAGTGATAATTAATTTGGGAACTGTTCTTGTGATGAGGGTGGCTGAACACTGGAGCAGATTGCCCAGGGAAGTTGTAGAGTCTTCATCCTTGGAAATAATTCAAAACCTCACTGGACAAGACTCTGAGCAACCTGCTGTAGCTGACCCTGCTCTGACCATGGTGGGTAGACTAGACACTCCAAAGAGGTCCTGACCAATCTCAGCTGCTCTGTGTTTCTGTGAAGTATTAATAGTCCTGGGTAGCAGCTATTCCTCCTCGAGCTCCAAGAGCATCTAGTGGTTCCTCCACTCAGCAGGATAGTAGTCTCATTTAAGGCCTCGCTGTCTTCTATACACTGTACAAAAGAGAATGTCCCAAGAGACATGCTGAAGTTAAATATTAGGTTTCAATGCCTGCTAAAGTTTCATGGTCTTTATTTAAACAGAAATTTATTTTACAGGTTTTTTGTAGAGTTCTCAGGGCATCATTATCAGGACCTAGTCATGACAGACAATGCTCAAACACAAAACCAAAAGGACTGCCTATCCCTCAAGAAATGCAGCTCAAGCACAAAATAGAGAGATGAAGGGGAAATGCAGGATAACACAGGTAGATATAGTTAGCAGCGTTAGGAATCTAACCATTATCAAATTTTTCTTGGCATTTTGGGAATTCAGAAAACATTTCCTGAGCATGGAGGAAGGAGACCAGTGTGGGAGACAGCACAGTAGTTCCTGTCTGGTAATGCAAAAAATGTGTGTTAGTGGCCAGGAGATGATCCAATAATTTAATTTCACAGAAGTGAATGATTGGATGAGTATGAGAAGAAGGTCAGTGCAAGAATAAGGCATATACCCAGGGCAAAGAAGTAAACAATGTTGGATATGAAAATAATAGGAATTTAATATGAAATATGAGTTCATGACAAAGGGACAGAAATCCATAATTGTAGAGGGAAATGGCTGAGAAGGGGTGATAATGTCCAGATGTGAAAGATTGAGACAGCTGTGAAAAGAAGGAGAGAAGAGATGCAGAAAATAATTTTCTTCCTAAGTTTAAAAACTGATATGGAAGTCACACTTCCAGAAGCATCCTTCCAGCATCTGGAGATTGCTGTCCCAGCTTGCCAGATCTGAGGGGATAACCACATCCCTGTGGGCTGTGCAGAGCTCCCCTGTCAGGAAAGAAAGAGATGGCTCAGCCAGGAGCTGGTCCCTGCAGGCATGTGACATGTGGCTTTGTATCTTTGTCTTTTCAGGCCAAAATATGGCAAATATTTCACTAGCTAAGTGTCATAGTAGTTAGCTTATGTCCTCATTTATATTGTTAAGCATTGGCTACAAAATATACCACACCCATGCCACTTAGCTAGCAGATGGATATCATGAATATGGCAAGGATGCTTGAGATGACTGGGCATTTTCTGGAAGAAAGGCACTGGTTGATTCATTTTAATATGTGGGTTGTTAAGAAAGAACCAAGGAAGTAAACTTTACCTATATGTAAAATATGCTCCGTGTCAAAGATCATTGTTGGCCATTTTACGGCCAATGTAATTTTTACATTATTTGTATTAATATTATGGTGCTACCTAAGATAATAGAGTTCCTGAGATATTAGTGCTGATGGTAGGATAAACAGGGTCACTGTATGAGCTGATCTGTATGGCTGCCCTTTTCTGAACTTGTCACAGAAGTTGTTGCCTGTGTGCTGTCCTCATTGTACAGCTGAAATGCCTGCATTTGCCTGAGGGCACACAGGGAATGGGGCAACTGGGAGAGGCACAACTCCTCTCTGCTTCCCTCATCCAGAGCTTTGAGGCAGAGTCCATGCATTGCTTCAGTCACAACAGCAGATCCCCAAATCCAGCTTTAGAGGTATTTGAAATGTTATCCCATTAATCACAGGCCCATCTCCTCATTGTATTAATTTTTTCCAGTAAGAGATGTGGCACTTGCTGGCCCCTGCACAGGATAGTGAGCCTTATTCAGTTTTGCAGCAACTAGATCTCACCACCATCCTTGTTTTGGCAGGACATTATGTCATCCAATGCTCCAGAGGCAGCACGTGCGGTGGCAGAGTGCTGCAGGTTTCCATTTTTGCAGCATCTGTGATGAATTTCCATAGAAGTGTAGATGCTGGGTGAGACTGTTATGGCCACTGCTGGGGGCTGAGGGTCAGCAGAGGCACTGGGGAATGCCCGCAGAAGTCTCTGGTCGCTGTGGCAACATGAAGGCACTCACCTCAGGAAAGCTAATTCATGGTGTCCTTACTCATCCAGCTCCAAACACCTGGAACGGGTAGAGGTGTTCCTCAGGTGTGCGAGGTGCCTGTTCCTCTCTCATGCACCTGTGCTCATCAGCCAGGGACTTGGCATCTGTCACTTGGACTTGGCATCAAGGGGCCCTTCTTGAGGAACCCCTGGTGTGGGGATGTCAGGCTCACAGGGCTACACCCCCACTGTCCTGGGGGAGGACATGGTGACGTGGGGACACCTCCACTGCCCGCGTCTACAAGTGCACCTGACTGCAGCACCCAGTTTTGATGGGGCAGGGCCACATGGAGCCATGATTTCCACCTGCCCTTGGGCTCCAGAGTGTGCTGCCCCAGGCTTAGCGGAGAGATAGCCCCAGGCTTAGCTCTCTCCCCAGAGCCTGCAGAGCTGCCCCTTTGCCAACTCAGAAACTCCACTGTTCCATTCTCCTGCTGGAATGTCAGCTATTGGTCTCTAGAGGAATCTTGTTGCTTTAATTAAAAGAAAAAAAAAAAAAAACAGGTGTTTAAAACTTTTCTATACAACTTTTAAAAATCCCCCAAAACTAAACAAAAGCAAAACTAACAAGAACTAATTAAAAGAGTTGAAAATTGCTAGCCCCAGAACAACACTGGAGAAGATGGATAGGTTTACTGAAACCAGAGTCAGCACCATGCTCTCCAGGCCTGTGAAGTCTAATGAGATTCTTTTTCACCTCTAACACTTAGAGATAAAGATGAGCAAACAATGGAATATGCAGATTTCTCTTAGTTTAGGCTTTATTAGAACATGTCCCATTCTTGTTTTATCTGTTTCCTGCTTTTTTATGTTTTAAAGGTCCTCCAAAAATACCTTCATCTCTGTGCAGGCATTAATGTTCTTTTATGAACAGTCCTGCACATCTTTACAACATCCTTTAAAGATGTCAATTTAAGAACTCTTTATCTTAGAAGAATAAGATGTTGCTGTTGAAAAAGTCAGAGGAGAAATGAAAACTGAATATTTTAGATTCTTACTAGGGTCTGGATTGCAATAGATTTCTAGTCAACCGGGCATTAATTCTCCATGATAATGCTTTTGATCCTTCTAACACCCTGTATGCTAGCAAACTCATGTCCATGAGTAGTACCTCTGACTTACACAGAGGTAATGCACAGCAATGAGTTTGAAGTTCCAGAAAATAATTTTCTTTGGTGTCATTTGGCTTATCTTCATCAGTTATGAAACACTTTAAAGGCCATCTCAAGAATGGGGTTGAAATCTACCTTAAACTACTTCAGGTGCTAGGTTCCTATCTCCATACTCACTTTTGCTCCACCTGCACCTCATCCAATTAGTTCACTATTTTTAATTTCATGTGGTTTATACTCCTTTGGCTTTAAACCACATCCCATTTTCTCTCATGGCATAGGGAAAGAAAAAGAGAGAGGTAGTATTTATGAGCTAATCCACAAAGCGAACTCTAGAAACAATCCCATCACTGCTCAAGAGTACAGCAGAGAAGAGTACAGAGCAGGACAGCAAAGTAGAGAAGCAAAGAATGGAACAGAATAACAAACCTCAGGAGGGACAGAAGAGTGTTTTCAGTCCAGCATACAGTGAACTGCATCCCACAGTGAGGAGACATTTATGCCAGAGGATCAGAGATGACCTGCTTAATTCACTCTCCAGTAAAGGCTCACAGAAATCTAGATGTCCAGAAGATATGAAACTGCTACCATTTTTATAGAAACCTGATCAGTGCATAGTGAAGAACGGTCCCCATTGTTGTCTGGTTTAAGGTAAGGCTGCTGAGTGAAATCAACACTTACCCTCTGCCTTTGGCCTCCTGGCTGGCAGTCAAAGCAGGTACTTTCAAGCCAGTCCCTCTTCATTCTGCCCCTTGCCCCTTTAGAAGTTACGTGACTTGCAAAGAGAACAGAAAATATACCAGGGAATATGAGAATAAACATAAGAAGGTAGCATATGTGAGAGAAACTGGAGGTATAAGGGGATGGAGCTGGGACAAAGGACAGAGACAAGGACAGAGTCAAGGAGAGAGACAAGGAGTGCAATGAGGTTCTACAGAGAAACCATAACTTTGAGTCAGCTTCTAAACTTCTACTCATTACTTGGTGTATATCTATAGTGGGGGGGTGGTGGAAAATGTTAATTTTCTATATTTAATGGCTACAAAAACCAGTCGGAACTTCCAAAAAGATACTGCTTTTGGAGGATTGAATAGTGAAACCAAAGTTTTTTCAGTAATAGGAATCTTTCACATGGTTCAGCTGGCTTAGATTTGTCTGATTTTTAACATCATTCACTCAAGTGCTGGAGGTCTGTGCTCTTAGGAGCTCATGACTGAAAACACAGATGTTGAGCTAAGATACAATGAGAAAGTTAGAGAAACCTAATTAAATGGATTTCTTTATTGTTTGGTTGCTTTGCCAAGTATTTAAAATCAAGGTTCTTTTGTTGGTTGGTTTTGTACAGCTCTGTTGAACAAAATTCATCTTACCCTTTTCAATACAGTCGGGTCTGGAAGAACTGTTTAAGAGTAACAGGATGACACATAAAGTAACCCTTTACTGCCAAGTTGGAATTTTCAAAAAAAATATATGCCTGTACTGAATTCTGCTCTCTTAGAGCTATTTTCTGGTATTTAGTTACTTATGACAAAAAAAGAAACTGAAGTCTTATAGGATCTGTGAATTTGGTTGCTGAGCATATCTGAAAGTCAGAGCGTGTATTTAGTACTCATAGCTATTCAAAAGTGTTCAGCCCGAAGACTCCATGTCTAAAAATATTGGCCAATACACACATGATCACGTAGGGATGGAAAGAATGCGTTCTAACAAATCTTTAATCTCTGAAAAAACCCCATTGGTGCCAAAAAGATTTCTATATAATCCAAATTCAGTTTGTTCTTGAAAAGCTGTCTTGAAGAAGATGATGAGACACAGTTCCCACTCGTATCTCAGGCTTAAATAACCATTCTGATTGAAAGGTCTTGTGTTAATTTACTTCCAAAGTCTTTGACTTATAGTACTTTTCAAGTGATTATGTGCTTATAACAAAGTAAGCAGGTAAAGAACATGGAGGTGTTGGTTTGGGGGAGTTTGAAGCGTACATTTCCCATGTGTGTGTGTCTGTGGCAAAGGCAATGAACCATGTTTACAGCTCTCAAGCTAACTCATTCTGTGAGGAGAACAAGCAAATGAGAGCTCTATCAAGTACATTGGTCCTGACAGCGCCAAAACAGTTTTGAAGGTTTGCCCGCTGCCAGAGGAATGGCCTAAACCTCTTCCTCTAAAGTTAAGTGGTAGAAAGCTTGCTGCTACAGTCAGCCCTGATCAGTAAGATATTTTTGGTTACATGCTTCTTTTAGGTTTTCTCTACACATCAGAACAGTAGGTAGGCATAGAGAAAAAATTTATTCAAGAGTAAATACAATAGAGACTTTATACTCCTCTTTCCTTACCTCCATGGTAAATGCCCTTTATGACCTTATGTTTCAGACCATTAACACTGAAAGATTTTAAATATGGCACAGTCTAATCACCAGAAGGTTAACTAAGTCAGCTTCATCCTATGCTTTTTTAATCATAATGTTAATATGTGGGGTTTTCTTCTTTCAGGCTTTAGTGTGAATAAGCTGAAATGATCAGATAAAGATTTTCCATAACTTTCAATTTGTTTTAAGGAATTGATTTCCCTAATAGAAGTTATTATTTTTTCTGAAAATATGGATATGCAAGAAAATGACAGTGAAATAGATGTAATGACATGCAAGATAATGGTGTAATCAGTGGTGTGAACTGCTCTGTCCCTTTCCCTCTCAAAATTATTAAGCAAACCTTTTTTAATCAGGCTATCTCAGCCCTTTGAAAATCACACCAAAACTAGTATTCTGGTACCTAAGCACAAGTTAAAGAGCTCGAGTTTCTTTTGTTTGGTTTGGTTTTTTTAATTGTGGTTTTCACTGATATTACTCAGTCTGTTTCTCTTGGAGTGACTCTTAGAATTGCCAGTTATCAATATGCATTGTTGAAGCTGGCATGAAGTAGCAAACAGAACAAAGCCATACCATGTAGTCCCAAGGAGAGAAATCTGTTCTTTACTCATAAAAGAAAGTTAGAGGAAGGAAACTTCTAAGCCAATTCTCCATAACTGAACGTATGAAGAAAAGAAAAAGACAAGTAATGAAGAGAAAGGAAAACAGCTAACCAGCTCACACTAATTGTCCTTTTTTGGAGGTGTGAACTTGCACAGCAAAAGTGGATCACTATTGCAAAAATCTCTTTTGAAGTATTGAGTACAAATTACAGTAAAGCAGGTATGGGAGTATATACAAATGGCAAAGCTTGGAAGTCAGATTTAGGATCTTAAAAAGTATTAGTCCAAACAAGATATTTGTGGTTCATTGTCAGGTAATTTTGCCAGTGACAATGGAAAATATTTTATTTTTTAAATGATGACTTAGAAATTTCTTCAGCTCCAAAACACCCAACTTAATGAATATTACAGGCCTTTCTTGAAAGACAAATATCTTATAACAAAGAAAAACATTTTTAGCTACTCCTGCTTAAAACTGCAATTTAGCTTGTTCTCTATTTAACGTCTACAGTTAAATCAGAATATGTCCATTCTGTAACATCTTTATTTGTAAGGGAAAATTCACTTGATCAGTATTAGGCATTCAGGTTGACAATTAACTTTATTTAGCAATGTGCCAGGTTACTGTTACTGTCTATTAAAAAACCTAGTTAATAAGATCAGCAGAATTTGGTAAAGTACTGGTTATTAAATAAGCAGTGACAAAATATAATCCCAAATGTGACAAAATTTGAAAAATCCAGGGCAAAAGGGTTTATGTGAACAGTTTAATATAAACTTATCCTCGAGATAAATACTAAATGAAATGCGCAGATCAAATTTGGTATGCAGAAAACATTTTCTTTCATTTTGAAATAATAAGATATGGTGTAAAGAACCTCTGCTTTCACTTCCAGCTAATCTATGGCTCTAATCTCATTGATTTGGTGAGTTAAATAAGCACGTGCCCTTTTTCGAACACTTGAGTAGTTTCTGTTTCAGAGGGACTATTCTCCCAAGAGGGTTAAGGTGAAACTAACTTTCTTACTGATCCGGTTCTTCTGGACTTGCTGCCCTGTTCATTGGAGTCACTGGAAATCTAAGACCATGTCTTTTCCTTTTTTTATTTCTCCTAGCAACTTGAAACACGATTTAGGTAGCCTTTTGGCCCACAAATTCAAACTTGTAGTGTAAGAAATGCAAATGCACCAGCAGTTCCTTCTGGGGAGTAGCTAACCTCCATTATTTTTCCCATTCCTGCCCCGAGATTTTCAGGTGTGGGTATGTCCAGCTCAGGTGATGCCTGTGAGGGTAGTTCCCACCCAAACACTAGCCGAGGGTAAAACCAGGCTAGTGGTAGTCTGTAACTTTGTCTCCCAGAGGGTCTGATGCTGTAGGAATGCTCACTACCCCCCCAAAAAAAGACAAAAAATATTCTTTTTATTTTTGAAATGTGGAAGTAGTAATCTCCTTTCCTCTGAGAGGGTATAGCTGGGAAATAGTAGGTCTCCTAGCAACCTGAGAGCAAACAAATCCGCACACTGTGCTCTGACAGGAAGCTCAGTCTCTGGGCTCTACCAGGAGATGTATGTAGCTGCTGGGTACAAGGGGAACAGGTTATGTTGGAGAATACTTCTAACCTGAACTTTATATTGAATTTTTCTCAGCTGATTTGTTAGAGACCTGCCAACAGTGCCTGTGTTACCCCTGCAGATGGGCAGGGCTCCTGCTTCGCACAGGGTCTTGCTGGGGTCTCACAGCTGTGCTGTGCTCTCAGGCGCTGGATTTCACATCCAGCTGCCAAGATCCTGGAGGTGCAGAGCAAAAGTGAAAACACAACCAAGCTTTCAGTTCACAGGGTATTTATTTATTTAGCTAGTTAGTTATTCTTACAATTATCTGGCATAATTGAGGTGGGATTTTTTTGGAGAGGGTATGACAGAGGTATGCTTTATAGTAATAAATCCTCATAGCCAAAACTAACCCCTTCAAGGAAAGGATTATTTCTTCTTTCAAATACTACTCCTCCACCTTCCACGCCCCTCTGCCAAAAATAATTTTGGAAGCAGTGTCATAAATGACCATACATGCAGTACAAGCAATTTCAGATCTCAGCTGGCATCAGACCAGGAAGCTGGGAGATGTGCAAAGCAGATTTGTAGTCTTTGTATATTTTGGTGCTTTGTATATGTTAACACCTTCATGTGGGTTCTGGTGACACTTCGGGTTGGTTTGCTCTCCATCTGGCTGACTGCAGAGGAGTGGGTGAAGGTTGCTGGTACCTGCAAGTGGAGCAGGGCCAGTTCCTGCCCACAGCCCCAGAGGGTGGCTGCTGAAAAGCCAGTAGAGGACCTGGAAAAGCACCACGTTGAGCAGGACATCCTCTGCTCTGGGGCTGCACAAAGAGCAGGCAGCTGGCACATAGCCACCATCCACAGAGGTGAGACGGAAGTCCTCCTGGAAAGCCAAAAGGAACAGGCACAGTATGAGTCCAAGAAGAAAGCTTTAGAATTGGATGAAAGCACTCCAGAAAATCATAGTACAATGAGTGCAAGAGAGTTTTGTTTATAAACCCTTTTACTTTGGTTCCATCTTGCCCAGTCACTTCGAGTGCTTCTCTATTTATTTAGTGATGGACTTGGCAGTGTTACATTAGTGGTTGAATTTGATGATCTTAAAGGAATTTTCCAACATAAATGATCCTATGATTCTAATTATTTATATCTTAATGAGACCTACCTTTTTTATTTTAGAAGCCTTTTGATCTTTCTGGGAAGCTACTACTGTGAAAAGTAAATCCATTTGAAAATGCTGACTAGGTCCCATCACATTCCATTATTCTAAAATTTTTATTGTTTAATTTGAATGTTAACATTAAAAATTTGAATTTTGAACATATTTCTGTAGGAACTATTTATATTCCTCTTGTTTTGATTGTGATGTTTCTTTTTACAGGATTCAGAGAGAAAAATTATTTTGGTATTCTTCTATTTTTAAGAGACTGGAAATTATATACAGGCTTGATATACCTCAGATTTCTGTGGTCTTTAGTATTTTGAAAGTGCTGAAAGGCCTTAGGGCTACAGAAGAGAGAAGCTACTGAAGGTGGAAGGTGATTGTGGTTAGATTGCTGATGGAAGATGTCAATCAGGACATCCCAGTGAAAATGAGTGACACCAGTTCTAAGGAGAGAAAGAAATGTTCCTGCTGTGTCTTTCAGGTAACTTTGGGCAACTAAGGAATGTGAAAGTTAGGCTTGATTGTTTATTTAAGAAAGATTGATACGTTTCCTAATAATTCTTGCTAGGCAACTTGTTTTCTTGACTGTTTCCAAGAGAGAAATTAAACAACATCTCTGTGCACTTGGTTATAGCAAACCCAGAGACTTGGTGGCATTTAGTCTTAACTGCTGTTGTTCTTATTACAGCATCACTATAAAACCTGTGAGAGCTGGTCCTGGATGGGGGGCCCATCAGCTAGATGCTGTACAGAAAGAGAACAAAGAGATGGTCCCTGATACCAAGCACATCAATACCTAGAGAAAACACTATAAAGCTTTGTAAGATCTGGAGTGAGTAGGTTGCGGCAGAGAGCATCATGCTGTGCCTGTAGCTAACACAACTGCTGCTGTTTTGTTACTTAGCTGTGGGAGAGAGAGTAGAAGGGCAAGGATGCCATTTTCTGTATTCTGGGACTGAAAAAAAGACCAATGCTGATCAGCCACTGAGCTTCAAACCAAGGTCAGTGCATAATGAGAAACGTAATGCAGACCCTGAAATGAGTTTCTGTGTTATTTACTTACCATAAAGAGAACAAGAGGCTGTCGAATGTAAGGCAAGAATTAATGAACTCTTTTGGGCTGAATGAACCTCTCTGCTTCAGACACAGCATCTTAGTTAAAAAAACCAGCAGTTAAGAGCAGAGAGAAAAACCTTTGCTGGGACCAGCTTTTTGAAGTAATATCCAGCTAGGCACTAGGCACTTCCCAAGGAGAAGCAGCCTGGTAGTGACCTTTGTTTATCTCTGTTTCCTACATCTGTCTTATCTTTCTAACTTGGTTTAGTGTTTCATGTCCCACCTTGGAAAGCTTGGGAGAGGCTACTGTAGTTGATTACCCTATCTCTAAATTAGCAGGCTGTTGCAATCCATTGTTAGAAGCTGCAGCACATCATGTCCTATTGTCAGGAAGAACTAGGACTCCTAAAAGCTTGATTCTTTTTCCTAAGTTACCACAGAAGAACATTTTTCCCACCAGGATAAAGCAATATTTTCTCAGATCCTTTAATATTAGTTCCTTTTTGAGCATAATACGCATTTATTAAGACATAGGTAAAAGCCTCTATTGACTCTGCAGAAATTAAACATATGTTCTGCCAGAATTACCAAGAACCAAATTTAAGAAAGTATTTAGCTGTTAAGTGTAGTTGTGATTCTTAGGTGGGATCTGCTTTTTCTGGTGAAAAGTCATCTCTTCCAAACTCCTAATCTTCTTCTTACATTTCTGCATTGCTCTTTGCACAGCCAAGTACAATAACCTAATGAATTCTACAGAATTCTTTCTCATCCTAGCAGGAACACAATAGCAATATTTGCAGAGAAGAGGTGAAATAGAGTAATGATGACTATCCCAAGCAGATATGGCCAAACTTACTTCTGGTTCCCGGGTAATCAAATACAGAATTACACCAGGATAGTTCAGGTGCACACTTCTGCCAAGAATTTATTTTAATGGAATGTTACTTAAGAAAAGCAAATTTACAATAGATGCCAGTCAGAGCTAAAGAGAAGGGGATTATGTGGAGGAGAAACCTTAAGCACATAAGTTGGTGGGACATAACAACTGCATATTAAAACATTTTCTCATTTTTTTTGTGTTAAAGCCATCTGTAATCACAGCAATTTGCTGCCTGGGGGATTTCTGATAAGATGCTGCTGAGAAGTGTGAGAAGCCCGAAGCATTTTGACCCAGGGCCTGAAACAGCTCTTGGGCACCTTGTTCTCTTTAACTTTTATTTGGAGTGGCAAGCAATGTATTGACAGAAGAAGTCCCAATTGTTCCACCAAGCATGGTTTTTGATCTTCAAAACCAAAACAAAGCCAGTACTGGCCTCAGGCCCAGAGCACCCATATAAGGTACAAGAGAGGAACAGGGTTAGAAATCAGGATGCAGAGGGCTGCTGAAATAACCCAGCAGTCATGAAGCGTGAGGATCAGTGCAAAACTTTAGAAGAAAATAATGCTATATCCTGGAGTAAAGGTTCAAACTGGAAGATCCAGCAGGGTTTTTGTGATCCCTAGCTCTCCTCTCAGCATTTGCGTCCTCTCAGCAGAGCTAGGTTTATGCATGCGCTGGTCCCCACTCTTCTCACATCTTTGTGCTGGGGGCAAATTCAGGAGCTCTGGGTGGTGCCAAGTCCCTGTCCTTGTTGAGGATGGACCCACTGTGCAATGCAACAGGAACTTGCCATTCAGCTCACCAGAATTATCTCTAAATCACTGGTCAAAATATTTAGGGGATTTAATCCTTGATACAAGCTCTCTTCAGATCCAAGTGTACACCACTGCATAGATTGTTCTTGAGACTTATGAGACTTAGCTTTATTAGGCAATAGGGGTGTAAAAACTCTGCTGTCAGCATACAGTGACTGCAAGAAATGGGGCGAGACATGTACCTGCAGTTACATTGGGCTTTCATTGTCTGTCACCTATTGTGACTCATTCTGCCAACGTGCTCTGTTAAGTTGCCCTGTGATTCCATACATACGTGAAATTGTCTCTTACTGGAAATACACTCTGACAGCCCTAGTAATAGATCTTCTACTGGCTAAAATATCTTAGTTTGTCACATGGTCTTCTTGGGCTTACTAACTTCCTTTTTTCAAATGTATTAAAACATGCTTAAGAGTGCATCACATTAGATTATCATTGCAAATACCTTTCATATTCATCTCATAATCACAAACTGGGAACATGAAGTAGCCCAGCCAGATTTTGGAGTCTCCTTCCTTGAAGGTATTCAAAAGCCATCTGGACATTGTCCTGGGAAACCTGCTATAGGTAGCCCTGCTTGAGCAAGGGATTGGACCAGATGACATCCAGAGGTCCCTTCCAGAGTCAACCATTCTTTGATTCTGTCCTAAAATTCAGCTTTCATTTAGGCTTTATCTTTAGAAATACCTTGATATCCATTCTTGACACTTATTAGGTAATAGCAGCAGTGATGCAGAAAATAGTTGATTTTCAGCACGGAGAGTGATTTAGACTCTACAGGCACATTAATTTCAATTTTCTGTATCTAATGCCTGTTTTAACTGGTGAATGAGTACAATGTTTTCAACACGAGTTTCAGTAAAGAACTGAATAAATTTATTTCAGAAAATCTTTTCCAAATGCATTTATTTATATAAAGATCTATTCTATTCTATTCTATTCTATTCTATTCTATTCTATGTATCAGACTCCTTTTTCTTTTTACATAATGACCATTCTAAAGCATTCCATAATGTTTCTCAATAGATTTAAATGTGCCAGTCCTGCCTAGACTTTATACATCAGCTATTTTTTATGGTTTTGTTGTGTATGGTGGTTCTTGTTTTAAAATGTGAGTTACGGTTTTTGTCAATCTGTTCTTCCAGTGCTAGACATGGAATTTTAGAAGAATAATGTAAAATGGCATAAACTTATCTTGTTCTAAATACTACCTCCAAACAGAAAAAGAAATGGCACATACCCTTTTTTTGTTTACAACTTACAATTTTTAAAAGGGTTTCATTTTCATACTTGTGTATGTACAGATATCATTGTGCGTGTGTATCATATTGATATATACATATTGATATGTATTCACATGATGCTTATAGATGCATATATGATACAATCATTAAGTGACTTAGTCATTTCATGTCAAGAATTTAGCATTAATTTCACTGTGTGTACTAGGACAGCTGACTACAGATAAGGTGGAAGTCTGTGAAATTTGATGTATATGATCTCATGTTAATGGCATGTCTTCATTTTGATATCTTGTTCCTAAATAGAAGGGCATGAACTTCTTTGTTCACACACAGGACACATCTTTGTTTCTCTTCTGCTTTTTAGTCTTGTCTGCTTTCTGTGCAAATCTAATGGCAAATGGGAGGACATAAGGACATTGAGAGTTTCAACAGAGAATAAAAAGCAAATTTTGACCTCTCCAGGGATCTGCTTGGAAGAGTCCTGTGAGATAAGGAGGAAAGAGAAGTTCAAGAAAGCTGGTTGATATTCAAGGATCACCACCTTCAAGCTCAAGGGCAGTCTATACCAAAGCAGGAAGGCAAATGTGAGGAGATGTGTGGATGAACAAGGAGTTTCTGGCAAAACTCAAACACAGAGGAAGCCTACAGAAGTGGAAGCATGGAGAGGTAACTCAGAAGGCCTATAGAAACACTGAACATGCAAGGATGGGGTTAAGAATGCGAAAGTCCAGCTGGAATGGAATCTGGTGTGGGATATCCAAGGCAAAAGAAGGGCTTCTTATAAGTACCTAGGTGACAAAAGGAAGAGTAGGGAAAATGCATAGGGAATCTGTTGAAAGGGGCAATTGTCCTGGTGACACGGGACATGGAAAAGACCAAGGTATCTAAAACCTTCTTTGCTTTAGTCTTTACTAGCAGGACCAGCCTTCAGAAATGCCAGGCTCTGAAGATCAGGGAGAGAAGTTGGGACTCACAATAATAAAGGGCTGGCTCACAAGATCACAGAATCACTGAATGTTTTTTTCCTTAGTTGTGCATGTAACTTGCCAGATTTCTCAGCCATATTTGTAATTATCTACTAATGTAATGTCGAAGACATATATTTAAATCTGATGATTTTCATGATGAAATCATATAAAAAAGATCAGTTTTTCCAGTTCATTTAATTATTCTTCTGTGTATGGTCTTTTTAATTTTTTTTAAGCAGCTACTTTGTGTGTGCTTTTTGGTTTGGTTTTTTTTTTTTTTTTTTTGCTTGCACTGCTTTACTTGTGTTTGTGGAAAACTCCTATTTGGCCTCTCCTCACGTTATATTCATTATTCTAAACTCAGGTGTGCAGAAAACAGCACAGGATTTTTGCTCTTTGAGTAAATTTGTGAGACATTTGCAGTGAAAGTGTACATCATTCTTTAGCTGACATATGAAAAAATAATTGGTTTTATATAAATGATAGAAAGTGTTGATGTTTTGTGTTTCTGGAATGGTGTTTTTCAGTAGTGCCTGTCATATGCCTGCAATAATTTAGAATGCCTTCAGGCTTTAAGTTTGACCTGTAAATTCAGTCTTGTATATTTTAGTTTGGGATTTGGGTCTGTGAGGAGAGCAAATATCTGCCTGGACAGGGAGACTGAGGCACGGGCTGCTGCACAGGAACCAGCCCACCTCAGTCTCAGCCCTGAAATAGAGAAGGGTTATCCCTCCTTCAGTCCACTTAGCCTCTAGCTGGAGTCCATATTCCAGTGTAGATATGAAAAAAGGGCAGTATGCATCCTGGTACTCATATTTCCCCCTTTGAGTGAATAGTTTTCTTTTTGCAACCCAGAAAATATGCCATTTACTCATTCTTCTCTTTTGCTGCATGCTTGGTATTGAGACTCAGCTAAGGATAGTTCTCTTAGTTTACAAGACATTTTAAAGAGTATTTTTGTTTGTTTGCAGGCTGTTTCCCCCATTCCCTGCACACATTCTGCTATCAAACAGGCAGACATCAATACTGTGTTTTGGCATCTGAAGTGCAAGATCGGTAGGAGAACAGTATGAGACTTTCCTATGCTGAATGCAGGCTAGGGAAAGGAGTAGTCTTCAGACAGCCAAGTGAATGTAAATTGAACAAGTAAGACTTTCATAGAGAGCATCATTCATTAACAGGCCAGAGGGTGTCTCTGAAAAGGAGAAGTTTATTGTTATTTTCCTATGTTACTGATTTTACCAGAAAAAAAAGGAAAGAAAATGTTTAGCATCCTGGAATTTTCAGAGCCTAACAGTCACAGCATATGGTGTCTTCTGCAGTGCCAGCTCAGGGCACTAGGAATGACCAGGATCCATTTCTGCCCTTGTTCTTCCAGACTTAACCTTACAACCAGCAAAAAGAAGAGCATATAAAAAGCACATATCCCTCCCTTCTTTTTTGAGAAATGACAGACATTTAATAGGTACATCCTGCATTATTACTTGGTTTGGGCTTTTGATGAACAAGCAGTAAGAATATGGCACTGATTTATTTTGGTGTCTCAGGTGCTGAATCCAGACAGAACGAGTATTCCTGAATGGCAGTTCCTGAATGGCAAGGACTTGCATATCTTTACTACAAAGCCCAGCAGAAGAGAAATAGCATCTTATGTGAGCATAAGAAATTCTTCAAAGTGGGGAGGTCACAAGAGCCTAATCCTTTAAACAGCAAATTGTCAATAAATGTTCTGTGGAAGACTTTGGTTCACTCTCTCCTTCCTGCAAGTGTAGTTTGTATCAACAGATACCTCTGTTTTGCTTCTTCCTCTGAGAGTTATGAAGAAAAGCTCAGAAAAAGCTGACTATATCCGCCTGCTTGGGAGGGATTGCAAGCATAATTAATAGTGTCTACCTGATCATAGCTTTTAAAAAGAGGAAGAATAGTGGTTCCTGTCTATGGTGTAGGAGTGTGGTATAAATCATTTAAAACACAGAAATGTTAGTAGTAGGTGGCCTTAGTTCTAGGTCTTTCTTAGCTTTTGTGGAGTCAAATCCATCCTTACCACCTTTCAAAATTCACAGACTGATATTCAGGTGCAACACCTTATTTTAATACCAGCTTAGGCAAAGATAAGACTACGTTGATCCTACCCAAAAAGTCAAAAGTTACTTCAGAAGATGAGATTTTTGATTTTAAGACATTTAGAAACTCCACAAAAGTTTATGCCAAGCCTAGTGGCTGAAAACTTTAATGTCACTGAGCTCTGTGTCAGAAATGCTTTTGACTTCTCCATTTTTTAACGTGAAATTTGCAGTCCTGATGCTGAAAACTTTCTCTAGTGTATGGTGAATTCATTCAAAATGGATGTGTCTTTCATGTCTTCTTACTATCTGAATTTTTGTGTATCAAAGCATTTACTGATATGTTTTGATATTATTATAATCTTCATGGGGAAAATTACAATAATTTTCAGCCTTGAATATTTTTGAATGAGACTAACAGCTTTTGGAGCATTTAACAAACAGTGGACCTGTAGGATAGAGGTTATTGAGCATAAAAGTGATTGTGTCTGACAGTTTAAGAGTAAAGACAAAAAGATCTTAGACTCCTCAGCTGCTGAAGAGTCTCAGTGCTAATACTGAAACTTTGAGATTTCTTTGAGGGTTCCTGCTTTGCCCCTGGTGACTTGTGTTTCACTCGTAATAGATGTTTTCCTTTCAGACACCTTTGCTGTCAGAGCCTAAAGCTGCAAGTGAGAATAGCTTTTGTTTTGTACAGGGTGCTGTATTTTAGTGGGATTTTCTTTGCAGGAGGACTGGAAGGGAAGGCTACAGGAACTGTGAGTTCTGGCTGTGCCCTAGACCCTAACTGATGCTGAAATCCTTACCAGAGCACAGTTTTTGAAGCGGGATCGTGAGGGATGGAAGTATCAGGTTCCTTGTTTCTTTGGAGTCATGCTCCCAGACTGACAGGTGCAGTTGATATAGGAAGGGCCTAGAAACCTTCTTTGTTATTTTAAATTCAGAAGTCTTTGTGCAGTAGAATGCTAATCTCAAGACTGAAGAAAATTGCATCACAAGGATGAGATGTCTGTAATTCTTTGAAAGCACAGATGACAACATAGGAAGAAAATATCCACCAAGGCTAATAAAACAGGAAAAAAATATACTTGATCCTAGTCTGATTTATCATTTAAAAATACTAGCAGCAAAAATGCTAAAAATGCTAAAAAGGCTAAATGTTCCTGAGACGTGGCATTAAGGTCTTTTATCCTATGAATGCCATCTCTAATGATAGTCCTTAGAGATATCCTTGGAGATATCCTTAGAGAGAGGAAAGTGCAGAATACATGTCTTTTCCCCCTCAGATCTAAGCAATTGGTACTTTAGTCAACAATTCTCTAGAAAAAGAAATAGGAAATGTTATGTGAGAAGAAGGAAAATACACAGAAATGATCTTTTGTCTTTTCTTTTCCTCTGTCTTTTCATTCTTTTCTCCTTTACTTCTGTCCTTTCTTTAGAGACAAAGGAACAAAATCGCTCAGTTGTAAATATACATGAGTGGAGAATATTTTAATTTCTTTGGTAGACAAGATGTACAGATAAGGAAAACCCATTTGCAGGGTGTGCAGAGGACACCATACAGTGATTATGAGACAGGAGTTACAGGGGCAGCCCTTTGGCATCTGTCAGCACTAGGTTCCCTGAAGCAAGAGAAGAGGGCCAACAACTCATAGCCAATGTAAGAAAAGGCCAATTCAGTTTCCACTGCAGAAGCAAGAAGGTAGATGGATCCATTCCACTAACCTGCCAAAGAGGTAGCATTCTTATGGTCAGTAGAGCATAGAAAACTAGAGACAGGAGAAACACCAAGCCAGCACTCTGGTTGCCTGTTCACGAGTGAAAATCCTAAGTAAGAAAAGCATTTGTGAAGTAAAGCAGAAGGTGTCTAGTTACAAGAACAGTTGAGAGACAGACAAATAACAGGATATGGCTGGTAGAATAAATAGACAAGGAGTCTACAGACATTTCCATGAGTCACCACTGGGCTACACACAGTAACCAAAATGGCACAGAGAAATTGTTCAAGGGGATGCAAGAGAAGTAAATGCAGAAGAAATAAAAAAGAGGATGAAAGTGTTGCAAGGCTGAGGAGACAGGGAAATTGATGAGATGGAATGATGTCATGGAGAGATACCTTTCTTGGCCAGACATGTGGAAAATTGAGGTACATAGATTACAGTTCTGTTTATGACCTGATGCCAGCAAATGCTTGTTTACAGCACTGAGGTTTAATATGACAGCTGTACCTTAATATGACAGGAAACTTTATTTCACAGTAAGTCTGATTGGTCTGGCAAGAGATCATGTCTGGTAGCTATGGAGGTCTGAAGAGACTTTTTATATCTAGTACAAATTTGAAAACAACTGAAGTGGGAGAAGGAGAATATATCTTTCTTTTTCAAATTTATGGTACTGAAAAAGAAAGATTATTTTTTCTGAGAATCGTTGTTAGAGGCTGGTGGAAGCAAACAAAATCAAATGCACAACTTGGAAAGCAAAGCATATTTTAAAATGAAGGATTTGTTTTTATCCTTACCAGGAGTAAAAAACCTGGAATGAACCTGAGTCTACTGTTACCATGTAAGTGCCTGAAATGAAATAAACAGTTTTCAGACTTAATGGCTATCCCTATGGCAATAGGAGAGGATCTTGCACATTAAAGACTGAAAGGAAAGAATAGATCAGAGGGAAGCACAGTAGATCCTGACACAGCCTGAGGTACAGCATGTATCTGAACTGAGATGTGAAGGATACATGCAGAAGGAACATTTCCTTTATTTCCAGCGTTTATATGAGATAGAAATACATTGCAAGTCAGACAAGGGCAAAAAGAAACCTTGATACTTTTAGAAACACCGGGTTTATTGTGTCTGGATCATTAAAGGTGCATTACTTAACATTTGTCTAAAACTTTTGTTAGCTTGTCTTCAGTTACATTTATGATTTTCTTATTCTATGATTTTCTATTCTGTGGCTTAAATGCAGCCTTGGATAGTTACCAGGATAAACTTTAAAACCAACAGGAGCTGGGCCTGTTTATTCCAGGGCTGAAAGGCACTCTGTAACTCTGGCTCTAAGCTGAATAACTCTTGCAAACCTGCAGCAGAGCTCTACATTAATTACTGGGTTTTGTTTGTTTGTTTGTGTATGTTTCAGTTCTGAAGTAAAACAAGGAGTGAGAAATAAAAATATCATTGAAACCGACCAGGTTCTAAGTTCTTACTTTGGCAAGAACAAAAAACAGGTGTTCTGACACAGAATGTTCCAGTTTGGCACAAACAAAACCATTAAGGTATTTGAAATAAAAGCCAAAGAAATAAAGCATTAGCGTCATAAAATATGATGTGATAAATTCATGCTTTAGCTCCATAGGTTCAAGGATCAGATTTCTCACCCATGTTAGGACTGGCTGAATTATTTCCTCTCCTACATGCTCAATATCCTTCCAGAGTACCCCAGTCCCCAGCCTCATAGCACAGAACTAGTCTGAGCTTTCTCTCTAATCCCTGTTGATATTCTTCCATTCCGTTAGAAAAAAAGATAAACATATATTCTCTATATCACAGTGTGAATGAAGGCAAATTGTTTGGTTAGTTTACACTAAGAAAGTAAGAGCACAGGTTTCAATTCTGTCAAGCAGAAAATGGAATTTAATTTGCATCTCTAGTATCCTAAATGTTCCTGAAAATCCTGAAAAGCTTTGGTTCTTGAGCCCTTGTGTGACTGGGAAACATTATCAAAACCTTTCAATACAGCTGTACTGAATTTTTTATTTAAATTCAGGCAGACTGAAATCCTACTTTCACCGATTAATATTCACTAGGAAAAAAATCTACCCAGCTAGTATTGAGAGGGAGTAAATTCTACCCAGATGATCTTTACAAATCTCTCCAAGCTCAGTTTCAGTATGAACACCCTGGTCTTGATATCTCCTTCATCCTCAAGGTCTCTTTCACTAATGAAAATAGGAAAGGGGGGATGATGGCTTTCTTCCTCCCTAAGCAAAAAATCCTCTGGAGTAACTTATTTTTTCTGATCCTTTTAGCCCTTTCACTGTTAGTGAAGCTAGAGGGTGCTACCTAGCCATGGGGCCAGGGGGAGGATTGTGATAAGATATCCCATGTTTTAAGATCACTGGACTATCCTAAATCTATATAGATTTATAAAACAAAGTGCTGAGGCTGTAATTGACCTGGTTCTAATTTCCTCCACAGTTAGCACAGTTTGTTGCACATTCAAATTTAGAGGCAGAACCTGGAAAGAAAATAATCCATTTTGGTAGTGCTATATGACATCTTTGAAAACCTCAGTGGATAGGGCCATTCTGCAGCAATCCATACTTGCAGGGATCACTATGAACATTTATTTTATATTGCCAGGCAGGATCTGAAAAGAGCACTTAGAAATCGGAGTGATCAATTTATTTCAGATAGCCTTTGGTGGGTGAAGATTTTTCACTGAAAGAAGTTTAGCCAGAGGAGGAATCACAAATAGCTACCTTTGCAATCCTCCTGTGCATAAAGAATAATAAGATTACAAAGTCAAGCAGTCTAATGGAAGAAAATAGCAAATTCACAGAGTTAGAGGGTAATCCACGTGAGAAGAAATTCTAGGAGTTTACTAATCCAACCTCTTGTTCACAGCAGGGTCAGCTAGGAGGTCACACCAAGTTGCTCATGGTTTTATCCATGTGGGTCCTGAAAATGTGCAATCACCCAGAAACCTGCTCCATTGCTGTGCCATCCTCATATTGTTAAAGTTTCTGTTTCCATGCACTTTGAACACTGTCCTGTTGTAATTTGGGTTCATTCTCTCTCATCCTGCCTGTCTCTGTCTTCTCAATGACCTTGTCATAGGTCCTAGAAGGCTGTTTGTAGAATCCCCTTAATATTTTTCTTAAACTGTAGGAAACTTAATTAAAGTTTCATTCTCAACCTTATTTTAGTTTCCTCTTGTGTATGCATATGGCATGTGCTTTCAGAGAGTGTCTAATTACCTGAACAAATGCCACTTCTTTCTTAAGATTTCATCCTCATTTACCAAGAAGGATGGATGGCATCTTACTTAAAGAGTATGAACTTATTAAATTTTTATCCTGGATTGTTCAGCATGTGCCCTCATCCCTTTTTTTTTTACAACACACTCTTAAAATTAGCCTTCTGAGAAGGTTTTTCTCATTATCATTAATTTTGGTAGTATTGACTGGAAGACTTGCTTGAGAATCGGAATTTGCACTACATGAAATTGCATAGAATAGTCCTGTATGTTTAATGTCTGATTTGAAAAACAAACAAAAAAAATGTTCTCCCAAAACATTTTCAAATTAGAATTTGACCCATTTACATTGAGCAGCTCAGACTGAACGAAGTTATAATACTTAGGTTACATGATTTGTTTTCACAATTTCATGACTTCAAATACCAGGTGGGCTGAAAATTTATTATGCTTATTTTATAGGTAGGAAATTGGAGGACAAAATAAGAAATTTTTAGGACAACTGTATATTTTGTATTTCTGCACTTAGACACCTGAGAACATTGTTAAACAGAGGGTCCTGAGCCCTCGTGCTTTTCTGAATAAAGAGGTGAACCCTTGTGAACCTAATATTCACTAGGAAAAAAAAATCTACCCAGCTAGTGTTGAGAGGGAGTTTCATCTAGAAAGAGACTGTAGGGGCCTTGAGTTTTCTCTGTTAATCTGTGAGGATCTTCACAGGGACAAGCATCTTGACTTAATTACATTTCCAGCTGTTTTGGAGAACAAAGTGCAGCTCATACATCTGCTGGGAGGGAGAACTGCCAAAAGTTGACACTCTGCTTACAAGTCCAGTACAAAACTAAAAATAAGTGATGGTTTTCTGATTTGATTAGTCTGCTCCCAGACACAGTAGGTTTTGAAGGAGAACATACAGAGGGGGCCAGTATCTCTGCTCAGAACAGAAATCCATGTCCTCTGCAGTGGTGGAGACATGTGGCAGGGCTTGGCCTGCCAAGCGCAGTTCTCCAGGAACATGTATCCCTGATGGATCAGAGACCTTGGAACAGATTTAGCTTTTAAGGGTGGTTGCAGTTCTGCCTCTGAGGGCTGTAGAGTCACCAGGGGACCAGTTTAGATGTGCTCCTTACCAAGAGCACATGGGTGCTGTGAAGGTGTTCAAAACCCAACTGGGCACAATCCTAGGCAATGGGCTGTACATGACACTGCTGTAAGCAGGGACTAGATGATCTCCAGAGGTGCCATCCAGCCTCAAAAGGTCAGTCATTCTGTGATTCTGTGACTTTATATCTCTGAATCTGGCATTTCAATAAACTATCTACAGACAACAAAATGAGTGGCACTTGCTTTCATTACAGCTCTTTCTGTGCTCCTTTTAAAATATGCTCAGAACTCTCTTATTTGTGGTCTTTTGAGTCTTCATGGATTTTGTGGGTGTTTCTCTGTATATTCTGAAGCATAGATCCTGGACACTACCACTACTCAGGACTTGTGTGGAGTTAGGCTAAAGTAAGGTGTATACAGAGTCCATAGTCCCATCTGTGTCCTCAGTAACAGATGGTAGGAAAAGGGTATCATAAGGTCTTGCTACCCTTGCTGCACCTTTGCTGCGTCAGCTTCCTGCAACCTGGCAGTTGTCAGTGTTTTTACCTGAGTCTTTATGGTTCTTAATGATCTTTTTACTGAGGCATCTATCAGTCAATTTGAACCAACTTACCTTTCTGGATTCCATAACATCCTGCACCAACCATTCCACAACACATTGTTGACTGCATCTGTTTGCTTCAAAGTTGCTGCTTAACTTCATTTGTTTACTCCTGTGTTGTGAACAATCACTTGCTCTTCATGTCCTTCATGATGCTTATGATTTCATGCACTCTTAAAATATTCACCTAAGGAGTCTTTTTTCTGTGCTAAAGCATGCTAATCTATCTACTTATAAAACAGCTGTTTCATGCTCCTACTCATCTTTGCCGTCTTCCACTGTTTATTCTATTAGACTTATCCATGGGCTGGGAAGACAGGACTGTATGTGATGCTTAAGATATGGACAGACAGTAACATTGCATTATTTCTTTTATCTTTTCCCATTTTTTGATTCTTTCCCTTTTCTAGTAATCGTCCTCCTGGAATAATCCACACTGCTTCCATGATCCGTTTCCTGAGATGTAAGAACTGATCTAGATAATATCTAGCTAGAGTTGTTTTTCTCCATGTGTTTATATTCATCTACATTAAAATTTATCTGCAATTTTCGATTTTGCTAGACCTGTGGCTTTCCCAGCAATACCCCAGTTTTCCAAGGCAGTTCTTCATCCACTTTTTCTGGCTTTGCTGGGCTTTGGTTCTGCTACCTCATCCTGATGTATTTGTGGCCTGCCTGCAGCTACCTTCTTCAGAGCAAATAGGTTGTGGCCGTGCTTTTGGTGTTAAATTAAGATGCTTCATGTGTGTCTTCATCATATACCTATCCTGAGTAACCATCTCATGAAATTTTTTGTCACTAACTTATTCTGAGTACTTAGGCTAGAGGTAATTTGAGCTAGGTAATTCTATTTTAAAAGTCAAATTGCACTGCAAACTCATGTCTATTGAAAAGCATGCTGTAGTCAGACCAGGAATTATATATTCCACAAAAATAGATGTATATGATCATTTGCTCAAGCATGGTTACTTTCTAGTATTGTAGTCTCAGAGAAGGCAGAATGACTATTAAAAACCCCTCATCATAAACAATTATATTTACCTGTAATTCCTTGATGGGCCATGTCTTCTTATATTGTAAGCACTGACTCTTTCAGACACCTTGCTCTATGTATATTTTTTGTGGTTTTTGTAAGTCAAATAGCCTTAATGAAAGCAACTGTTCTTTTTAGGTCAACATTAAAGTTTTGCTCTACTCTCAGGTTTTTGATTCTGTAAATCATCCTTATACCAATCCTTTGAAGCATTTCTTTTTTTCAATAATAGCTTGGCAATCATTATCTTGGTGCCTTCAAATAAAATCTCAATGGTACTGAAAGCCTTGCCGTACAATAAGGTCTAGGAATACACTGCTCTGATTCTCCAGGACTATTTTTTGTAGGATCTTGTTCCTAACAATAGTGCCAGGATTAATAGTCCTCATTTTCACCTGAAAGCAGACCACATTTTTAATCAGATTCACAGGACTTAACATACCTGTTGACTTAGATTCACTGTGCTGTCGAAATGCTCTGAGTGCGTCTGCAACCACTAATTCTTTCCCCACTTGGCTTTCAATTTGCAAATCATACATTTGTAGTTGAAAAAAACAAGCTCTATTCTTAGCGGCAGAAGAATGGTTTGCCAGGCCCCTTTTGGCACTGTCAACGTGTGGTTTATGGTCAGTGTCAGCTAATAGTGGCCTCTCATAAATAAAAACATGAAACGTTTTTTACTCATGGACTGAGACCAAAGCCACTTTCTTTATTTTCATTTATTGGAAGCGTGGTTTTACTTCATTCCTATGATGATTATTCTATTGGGGTTTTTAAGTTTTGACCACACCATTGTAAAGGATTGTGCAATGCTTTTCTTAGAGCCATCAGTGAACAAACTTGTTTTGCATTTATCATCATAGCAACTCACGACTGAAATCTCATCAACCCTTTTAATCTCTTCCTTTTTTTTAAAGGCCAGAATGAGTGTTTTGTCTCTATAAAGATACCAATTTACTACAGCCTGGTTCACTAAGCACAGGAAAAAAAAATCCCTTATATTTACCATTTCTCTAAATACTTCCCTTGTTTCTAGAGAAGAGCATTTTAGTGTAAATATATAGCATCTTGGAGTTGACATCTAAATGAAGGGTCCTCTTTCTGCACTGAATTGCACCTGCCTGGACCTTTTTTGATTCTTCTTGTTGCTGTGTGGCTCTGAATCAAAGAGCTTACTTCCCTATCTTCTTGCCTCAGACTTAGGAAATTTTGTGGGATCGCTGGGATTTTTCAAGTGGAGTACATAGAAGATAGATGTGAACTTCCTTCTCCTTTGAACAGAATCTTGGAACATGTCTGACACAGCAGGTTCCCCTGCCACCTCCAGTGAATGCATCTGTTGGATGAAACCAAGGGGTTTGGCACATTTCTAATGTGGTCTTTTCCTCTACTACTATTAAATGAACATGTTTTGCATACTCTGTAAAATGGAGTGTAAACACATCACAAAAGAAAGAAACTGGGAAGAGATAATGAAAAGATATTTCTATTGTAACATTCCTTTTGCTTTTTCACACACACAAGTGTACAAAGTTGACACCAGAGGAGCAAATAAAAATCTGCTGCAAAATCATGGTGAAGCGAGCTGCAGACTTGCAGCAGGAAAGTAGCCCAAGGCAAGAGGAGATGGGCAGCAAAGCCAAAAAGCCAAAAGCTGGCTGCTGAGTGAGCTCGGCAGGAAGTAGAATGGACCATTCCTGGGGAAGAGCAGTGATGCCTCAAGGCACATGAGGGACACCAACACAGAGCTCTCTGATGCTACCCTGAATGTAAGCACTGGATTATAGAAGTCTGTTTTCTCCTGTCCATAAGGTTGTTGCTTCAACAAACAAACCATAAGGTTTTTTCTTCCTTGGAGCAAATGTTTGCTTTTGGCACCACCTTGGCTTCTGCTCCTCTGACTGTATTAGAAGTACTGTGCCCCTTAGGTCCCAGGCTGACTGTCCATTTGTGGTCACTGCCTTAGGGGGCTTGTTTGAGCCATCAGTACAGTGGTGTTCGCTGTTCCTCCTCTGTGTACGTACCACAGAAATGTGTGTCCAAGGTTTTGTATCTTCTTTTCCATATGCTTAATATCAGCAGTGCTGTTTGGCAAAGGATACGCAGCTTTTCGTGTTATTTCTTTGTGGAATTTTATTTTGAGCTCTTGTATACTTTTCTATCCTGGGTCACTCTTTTACATATAGTGCTGGGCTTAGGTGTCCTAAAGAATGTTATTCTGGCTAGGTAGGCTCCTTTCCTTGTGGAAATCTAATGGCTTTGTTCAGAGGTTAATTTTGGGAAATCCACAACAGCCTTGAGGCATTCTGTCTTGCATCTAAATCCAAATTTATCATTTATTATGTGGTTTGGCCACACACCTTCCAAGCTGCAACCTTCAGCTATCAGCCTCTGTTCAACTATTTTTGCTTCTTTTTACTTCTTAGTGTATTGAAACCTGTGTCTCCGAAGTTTCATCGTCATATGGAGATAAAGATAAGAAACAGCAGAGGAAAATATCAAAGTGAAATTATGCAAAAATCAATAGCTACACTCTTGTTTCTATAACACATATGAAATGAATGTGGTACTACACTGCACTGACCATACATAATTTTAGCTTTCCTGATTTTTTCAATTACTGTTGCTCAGACTTTCCTAAAATTACCACTTTCAGAAAGCTCAAAATATGACTAATATCAGCCTCCAGACTCTGACTTCAATGAAGAGGCATGTCTAAAGAAAGGGCTAATTTTTAGTAGAAACTTTTTCTATGAGCTGTTTAAGCATTGACAGGAACCTATTGCCTCTTTTTACTCTCCCTTAAAATTATATTTCTGTAAACTTCCTTGTTTAAGACTGCAAGATAGAAAGAAAATTAAATTTTGACCTACCAAGTGATACTGAAAGAGTATGTTCCCAGTGTGTGAACAAGAAAAGAATATATTTGTTGCCTGCTTTCTCCTCCGATGCTGATCTAAATGACCCACTCCCCCACCTTAGCTTCTTAGCAGAGAATATGAATTGGTTTCTGCTTCTGAAGGGCAGTCATAAGTTTTCCACCACTCAGCACCACAGTTTGCCTCTTCATAAAGCTATGCATGCTGACTTGAAATATGGAATTACAGAACAGCTGGGTTGGAAGGAACCTTTAAAAGTTATCTAGTCCAACCTCCCCTGCCAGGGACATCTTTCAATACATCAGGTTGATCAAGACCCCATCCAATGTGACCTTGAACATGTCCAATGATTATAGAATCATAAAATGGCTTGGGTTGGAAAGGGCCTTTGAAGATCATCTAGTTCCAAGCCCCTCCCATGGGCAGGGACACCTTCAACTTGACCAGGGTGCTCAGAGACCCCTCCAGCCTAGCCCTGAACACCTCCAGGGGTGAGGCATCCACAACAGCCAACTGTGGGCAACCTGTTCCAGTCCCTCACCACTCTCAGTGTAAAGAATTTTTCCTAATATCTAAATCTAAACCTGCGTTCTTGCAATTTGAAACCATTCTCCCTTGTCCTATCACTAAATGCTCTTGTAAATAGCCTTACTTGTTTTTTCCTCTAGGTTCCTTCCAGGTACTGCAAGGAAATGATGGGACATTCAAAGCTTCTTTGGACAAGCTATATGCTTCCATTCTTACCCTAAAGACATCCATATTCAATTTTTATTGGTGCTTTTCCTTGACCTCAGTAAAGCAACTCATTCAGGCTGGGAGCATTTCTTCAGAAGCGTGCTCACATGTCAGTCAGTTCTCTCACACTGACCCACGAAGACCACTTTCATACAGCAGACCTGCACTGTGACCAAAATCCTCCTCTGGCTTTTGTAGAAAAGCAGTCATTGAGCACTAGGAGCAGGAGCTACTCTAACTGTCCACAGCACCTATCAGTACAGAAAAACCTTCCTACCATGAGTCCAACCACTAAATGACTTTCCTACCTGACGCCCTTTACCACTGTGAATTTCATGTTCTGCTAACACCCTCACAGCTTCCTTGGGAGTGATGTTCAGCAACTGCAATGCCCTCCAAGGTCTCCCAGGCCAGAGCACTCCCTGGCACGTGCAGCTCTTGGGCTGTCACTGCACTGCAGGGACGCACTGTAGGTAGTGCCAGCTGGGAGCTCTGGGCACAGATGGCTCCCAGATACCTTGTCTGACATGCTGGTATGGCTGCCTCCACTTGGTTTGCTCTGGTAGAGAGTGTTTGATTTTCTCTGCATATCTGGCCTGGAAATTAACTGTTTCTGTTTCATACATCAGCCACTCTTCTAAGTCATAGGTATAGAGTCAGTGGCTGATTGTGAGCTGCCATGGCCCCCTCTCAATGTATTGTTGTTTGAACATCTGCCCGTTTAAAAAAGCCCTGCTTGCTCTAATTGTAGCTTTGGGCAGCATCTTGGCACAATGCACTCTTGATTGACTATTTTGTCTATTTTCATCTTCTGTGGAGTGATTTTGCTCCTTTCTGAGGATCATGGCATGGTCTTTGGAAACACCTCAAATCACTGCCGTACAAATTAATGCAAAGACCAGAGGGTGAGATGTTCTCCCCTCCCAAAATTTCTGAGTGCTCTTGTTGGCTGGATAAGCTCAATCTCCTCGTATGCAGTGGAGCTGAGCCAGCTGACACCACTTGTAAATCTGGCACTTAGCATTTAGACAAAAATACTGTTTCATACAGAATCTATTTTTTACCTCTAAGAAAGAAGTCCAGGAACTGCAATCACAAAGGGGTTTTTCAAATGAGCTATAATTTAGAGCCTCAAAGCCACTGTTCAGAACTTTATCCTAGATAAGATATCGCATGTTCCTGGGAGCCAGTATGGGGAACAGCTGATGCCTTCTTAAACTCGCCCCACTAGACCTCTGCATGAGGTGCACTAGGGCTGAGCAAGCCTGCCTGGGGAATACTTGACTGATTTGACTTCCAAAAAATTGTGACAAGATAGCAGATGCAGACCCCTTAGTTGTCATCATCCTCACCTCTTCAGCACCTCTGTGATTACCCCTGGTATTAGACATCTGTGAGACAAATATGACTTCCACCTGAGACCATCACACTCAGCTGCACAGGGCAGGGTGGAAATATTTATATATCCTCTGGGTCTTGTTTCACTTACTTGAAAGAAGTCAAATCACAGTAGTTTAGAGAAAGAATGAGGATGAAATCCTTGTCCGTGGTGAATTAGAGCATCCTGACAGAAAAGGGGATACAAGGATGCCATGTGTGATGAATTTTAAGTATAAAGTAAAATTACAGCAATATTTAGGCTTTCCCTCAGGTAGAGATGCATGTTGATCACTAGTCTGCAAAATAATGCCTATAATACCCCTTGCCAGTCTTGGATTCAGTCACAGTGTATATTCTCTCTTAGGAACTATAAAAGGTCCCTTTTATTTTCCTTTTTTCTTTTTTTTTCAATTTTTGGTTTTGCCATTACTGGAGTTGTATACATAGATGAAAGAAAGCCTTGGATGATGGGGAGCTAGAAACTAACGGCAGCATGGTTTTAAACCAGTGAGGTATCTTGCATGCATCTATATTTAAAAACAATGTTTGACATGTATAATTTTGAGTCAGGTATCTCACCAAGAATTCTTCTTCCCAGAATTTAAATACATTTTTCTTTGTTTACACTGAAAATACTCTACATTCCCAAAGAACAGAAAGCTACTCTGACTATAAAGCCTTGCAGTTGCAGCTTTTTCTTTTCTGTCACTTCTAGCAGTTAGAGACTCTTATTTATGAGTTTAATATAAATTTCTTCCCTAGTGTGTTTGTCATTGAGGTCTTGTCGGAATTTTTGGTTTAAGTCGTAAAAGTTCTTTATTCCCAAAGGCATTATTTTCTATCAGAATTTTGTCCATTTTCACCCCTAAAAATAAAACTTGAGGTTTTCCTGATACTGTGTGTTGATTTTCTTCATCTTTAGGATTCTTTTCAGTGACTGTGATCCCTCTTGGATTTTATGTATGTGCTTTATTTTAAAATTAGGATGAACCCCAAGAGACTCCAGTTTGTCTGAGAGACTGGTGGGATGGACAAGAAAGGATTTGTACCCCTCATTTCTGAAACTTTGGACTGGAGGCAGAGAATTATACCTAAGTACAAGCTGCTAATGCAATTTGAGATAGCAGGTGGCCCAGATGACTCAAGTGTCCTAGGGCATTTCAACTCTATGGCCCTTGCAATGACACTAAATGTCTGCATTCAGGTAACTGATTTTCACCTCAAGGAGGTGGGTTTGAGATGCCTGAATTAGGTAGCTAAACGTAGATGTTTACGTGTGAGCTAGGTGTCAAGCTTGCATTGTAGCCAGCAGGGCTCCGTTCAAACCAGCAGCTGGAGGCACACTATCTGAGGCTGCACATTGCTCTACATTTATTTTTAATTTTCAAAAACAGTATGCAATTTACCTTATATCACACTTGCCATTACTGGATAACGACCCAACAACCCACTCTTATCCCCGAAGAACTAACCAACTTATCCTATTTCCATAGCAAATTCTTTAAGAAAAATGAACAGACTAAATAATTTTTAACAGGCTAATTTTTCTCCTAGGGGAATATTGTAAACTGCTCTTAAACATCACGCTCCTCTATCAATATGCAGCTCATCACAGGAATGTCAAGTTATCACAAAAGTAGCAATGGGAAGATATTTTTCAATAGACATTTATGCAGCAGAACAAATTCTGAAAAGCATTTTTCTTGTCTTTTCTGTGTTGTGGACTTTTTTTCTGGAAACGTGTGAATGGTCTCCTAACATTGAATCACAGCTAATAAAATTACTTGTAAAAATCAGACTTGGATGTCTTTTTTCCTTAATGCACCTAGACTGCGACTTACTTCATGGAGGGAAAGGGAAGGAGTTGTAGTAAGGAGGTTTCTTCACGACATGGCTAAGCTGAGAGCCATTGGTGCTGAACAGCAGAAACTACTGGCCCTGGCAGAGCTCAAGTCCCTTTTCCCTGGATGCCCATGAAGTCTGGCAATCACCATTCACTGCCACCCCTGCAACTGGTGTTGGAGAACTTAGGAGGTTCTGACAGCACAACCTTAAGCGCAAAGGCAATGATTTATCTTGCATTGTTCCCAAAGGTCACATTAATATGTGGCTCTGTTGTACCTTTTACTGGATTTTTTTTCCTGTCAGATGGTAGTATTTAAACGTAGATGAAAGAAGGACAGGATGATGTGGGTTTGAAGAGCAAGGCAGGAGAAAGAAGAGTTACAGTCAAAGATGAAAGAGAAATATTAAATATTCTGTCAAAAAACACCCAAAGTTCCCTCCCAAAATTATAAGAAAAAAATAAGACTGGTTTTAGACTCTTGTTTTAATGAGTTATTTGGATGGTCCACTCTTATTTGCGGGACAAATCAAGTCCTTAATTTGCTGATGTTTGGGGATAGTTGAATTCTTTACGCCGTGAGGCCAGCTTTCTGTCAGCTCATGTCTGTACTCTTGTAGGTACCGAATTGTCTTTCAGAGTAATTTCCAGAGCTACTGAAAACAGTGTATCTATGTACACAGGTATGAGAAGAAATGGCAATGCTCAATAATAAATAGAGTTTATGGTTATTTATTGTACTTGATGATCTGGGTGCAATACAAGTACAATGTGTTAAGTAACAAACCAACACTTAGCTTCTAAAGAGGCTTCAGAAATAGGTATCATAACCCTACTCTTCATCCCAAGAGGGATGATTGCCTAGTTCAGGTTTTTGTAGGGGCAGCAAAACTTCTAAACACAGATTTCTGTTCCTAAATGTCAGGATGAAATGGTCAGCCAAGTTCATCTGCAATTTCAGTCAATGGAAAGACCTACAGTATCACCTAAGTCAGGAAAAACACTCTAAACACTCTAAATTTAATACATTATTCAGCCACAGTCCTGGGAGAAGAAATGCACATCAGCTTCTATCAATTCAATCTGTGGAGAGTTTCTTAGTGGAAAACAAGCAAGCAACTGTGGCAGCACAGATTTAGCTTCAGATACCTATTTTAACCAGCAGCAGAATATTTGGGTGAAAACATTTGAATACACTTTGAAGACTGTAATCTCATCTTTATGGCTTCTAAAAGAACTGTCATATTGTTCTCTTTTTTTTAACAGCACTTACTTACATTTTAAAAGGCTTCAATTAACCTCTCTTCTTTGCATTACACTCAAATAATTTTTGCCCAAAAATTATTAAAAATACTTAACTCTTCTAATTTAGTTATCAGTCTGAAGTCTGATAACCACCTTAAACACAGAAGAGGGGGAAACATCTGATACCCTTACAGAAAATTACTAGAGGTTATGTAGTAATAATAGCCAGAGGACAATTTAAAGACTGACAAACAAATTTCCCTAGGTAAATCTTGAAACCACTTAGATCATGTCACGAGTTTTGGTAGAAAAGCTGTGAAAACATATTTTGTGTAAGCAAAAACCACAAAAAACTCCCAGCACTAAGTTATTTCTAAATGCCTTGAAGGTACAGTGGGGGGAAAAGGGAAAATAAAACAAAGAGGAGAAAAAAGTCATCTATATCATGCTGTACGCAGTAAATATTGCAAGGTTAGATTCCTCAATCTACTGTAGTCATCCTGCTACAGAGCTCTGTGTGTTATGGGTCCTGCAATGTTTCCCACTTCTGCTGATGTGGGCACCTTTTGGGTAGCTGACTTTTGCTGCCATGGGAGCTGGAGGGAAACTTTGGCAAGCACTAGCTGTAATTTCTTTACAGATGGAACGCATCCCCCTCAAAAATATATTAATCTATCCCTTACTGCAAACCCCTATTTTAAGTAAAATTTTAGTTCTTCTTCATAAGAAGTCACCAGAATATGATTTAAGTTATAAACTTTAAATATTTTAGCATGAAATATATTCTTATATCTTAGCACCAAAACACTGTACTCTTTTGCCACCCTGGATGAAATCTCACCTCTTGAAACAGATTGCTATTTTGCTGTTCAGTTCAGGAGAAAGAAGAATTCCTATTCTGAGCACTTCTTTGTTTTAAAATATTGAAATAGTCCACAAAGTAAGGGCTTAATCATCATTAATGAAGAAAACCAGTCTTCAGTCATTAATAAATGAAGCTACAATCTCATGATATTAAAAAAGGAAAAATTTCCTTGCACAAGTAAGCTCTAACAAATAGATGTTCAAATCCAGAGGAAACAGTAAAACACGTTTTTTAATCACACGTTGTGTGATTAAACAGACTGACATTTTCTGAGTATCCATTAAAATAAAGAGTTTAAAGAAAAATTGCAGATTGGAGCAATGCATTCCAGATGTTTTCTTGGTCGAAAAGGAAAATAGAAATTGAGTACACAATTTTTTTCCATAAGAGATGAAAATGGAGGAGTCCTGTCCCTGCAGCAAGGGTAGGACAATGCCTCAGACATTCACACAGGCTTCTATCTGGTAGAAGAAGCTACACCCAGATGGGGGTGGCTTATCAATAGAAAAGAAATGAATAAAAGAGTTGACTGGGAATGTGAGGCTATGAGGGTGTCCTCTTCTGCTTGTTTTTCCAGTTGGAAGTCTGTGCATCCTGATTTGGAGCTAGCCGGGCATCTGGAACCAATTCAAGAGAAGCATGAAAAGCTTTGAGGAAAAAGCAGTTCTAACCTGGCTGCTATTTCTGTAGAAGACAGTGCCTTTGTCTGCTGCCAGGCTTGACGTCCACAGGGGCTGTCTGTAGCCCTCACTACCTGTTCTAAACAAAAGATTTGCAAGGCAGAATAGGGAGCAAAAGAAATTGGAACAACAAACCCAGAAATATGGTGTGCTGGAGACCCTGTGTTTCAAGAAAGCAATTAAAAATCCAAGTTGAACTCCCCCTAGGAAGAAAACTCACAATTTGCACAGTCAGCTTTATTCAGTGTCATGAGATTCCTCTGGTAGCCCCTAAAAGCCACCTGCCATAGAACAGGGATGGCAGATTACGTGGCACTCCCTTGGCATGTGGGTTTTTCAGAGTCTGACATTTGATTTTACTCTCCATTCTTTCTAAATAAAAAGGCTGTACATATTTTTAACAAGAGTCCTAATGTGCGTGTGCATGTTTGATGTATATAATAATGTGTACATACACTAAATTATTATATATAATGTATATCATACTGATGGATCTACTATACATACAGTAGATATCTACTATACATACATATATGAGATGTGAAAGGCATTGCATAATTCCAGAAAGCTGTCAAAACCAACCTTTGAATCACTGCTGATTATTGCTCAGTGATTTAAAAAGTTGAGTGATACATCACAAACTGACATTTTTCTAACGCATTTTGTAGATAAATGGTATCCGCAGGCAAGGCACCTGTAAGATGGCACTGTTATTAGATGGGTGGCTTATTCCCTAGTGTGCACAGGAACAGGCCCACAAACCTCTAAGCAGAAGCTGGAGAGGGACAGCCTTCCCAAACTCATTGCTTCCTGGAGGCCACAGAACATCTGCAAGGTGATGGCAGGTCATGCACAGACATGCACATTCTCTCTCTGGTGCTCCTCACCCCTTTCCACTCATGCATCCATTTGCGTCTCTTCATTAAATCATTGCCATTCTCAGCATAAAGATCTGGGAGGCTCAGGGTGCTTCACAGCATCCCCCCAGACAGCATCAGCTCTGGAAAGAGCAGAACATGTAGACAAAGGAGTTTAGGGAATTTGGCTCACAGAGTTATTTCACTAAAGGCCCAACTGAGGACATGCTGCCAATAAATTACCTCTCTGGCAATCTTTATCTCTAGTGCTGGTTTGCAGCACACTGGCAGCAGGCAAAGGACGATGTTCCCAGCTGGAGATGACAGAGAGGCTCCCTCAGATGACAGAGAGGCTCCCTCAGATGACACAACACCTTTTTCCTTTCTCTCTTTCCTTCTGCAGAAAGGGAAAACAAAGCTGTCAGCTCCTGGTGCAAAGCCAGGTCCCAAGCCAGGTCCTCTCCCACTTCCAGCATGATGTGGCTGGCAGTCAGGATCTAAACGAAGGAGTCCACACCACTGCATTTCCCTGTCCCAATCATGGCAGGGAATATATACTTGTATTCAGCCACTCCTGGGTCATCAGGCTCCTCAGCAATGAAAGGCTCTCTTTCTAAATATGGAAATAGGAGAAAAAGAGAGGAAGGGACAAGAAGGGAGGAGGAGGAGGATGAGGATGGGCTTCTGTAAATGCTGTCCTTTCTTCTGGGCTTGAAAATAAGTTGTGTCTACAGCTTCCACAAACTCAGAGGTGGCAAAGGCAGGGAGCTCTGCCCACAGCCCTGCCTACAGCCACCCATCCTTTGTGGATGGCAGTAGTGATTTTCTGCTGGAGGGTGGAAGGGTTGGTCACCCTCCAAGCAAGTCACTTTGTGTGTTTGCAGAAAGACGCAGATAGTATTCAGAAAGCAGAAGTGGCACCACAGTTAATAAACCCATCTTTCACTATTATTAAGTATTTTCAGAATTTAGTAGCTGTTTATTGCAAAAAAGCTGTGGAGAACTGGTGCCAGATTTAACATCAGCAGGGATTTGGATGGGAATTACTGACAGAAAGTTACACTGCTTTTAAAAATAAATTTGGCATCAGACACAACAAAGATTACCATCACTGCTGTAGAAAAAAAAAAGATCAGTGAAGTATGAGAAAATACTGGAAATTAATATTTATATGCAAGAAGATTAACTGGGAAGCATAAGAAACAAATTACCGTGTTTCCCTCATCTTAATTTGCTATTCCACATCTTATATTTTCATGTAGTGAAATTAGATATAGTTTTTTATATTTTGGTCTAACTTGGAGACCATCTCAGAATATTTTTAAGGGAGTGCTCCTCTACTTGTAAATTAGTCTTATTTGGATATCACACCTATGTGACAGTGAACTTTTTTTTTTTATTCAGTCATCATGAAGGATCATTTGTGATGTAGAAGAACTATGCTGATATTTCTTCTGTGCCCTTTAGTACCCATTAAAACCCCACTGGAATTGACCAAAAAAAGTTTAAATGTCTTCCTGCTTTTTATTAACCTTTCAACAGATGAATATATTTTCCCCAGAAATGTTTGGTTCAGTGTTGAACCTCTTTTTCATTTGTTTAACTGTATGGGATAAACTAGGGTTCAATTTGAAGAACATTTTTACCGTGTGGAGGAATTATATTAACATGACATTAATATCTGTCCGTCCTTATTATCAGGAGTTTCAGAATTTCAGTGTGGAGCTCTGGTGTATTTTATCATTTTGTTTTTCATTGAAACAAACTTAATATGTATAAAAAAGGCTGTACAATAAGACTAATAATTAAGATATGTTTTGATGCAACGAAAACCCCATCATTACAGTATCCTAATCTGCTGTTTAATGTCAGTTACATCAGTGAGGTGTCATATATTCAAGATGTTTCATGGCATGGAAAAACAGACTTATTTTCCAGTTCATTACTTTCACAATAAACAAGTTTTTCAGAACTGGGCAAGTGGGTCCAATGATCTTCATGTCCTTTACATCTCTAAATCAAATTTGAAAATTGGGTATGATAAACAGCCTATTAAAATAAAGAAGATTACTTATTTAATAGAGTATGATACCACATTTGCCAATTAGTTGTCTTTTTAATTCATTGTATGAGGAGGTGGCTATTGCCAGGGACTTGTTCTTCTATAATTGGAATCCAGAGTTTATGAGGCGTAACTGCCTATTAGAGCAAGTGCATTGATGTCCTTCATTTAGTAAAATCACTGTTCTTCAAATACGCAGGCAACTGTCATAGTTCCATCAAATTCTGTGGAATAAGCTACACGTGCTACTATAAATAAATGCAAAATTCCAGTAAAATCAAGTGAAAAAAAAAAAAGTACAGTGAAGTATCTAATCTCAGCAGTAGAAAATTATCCTTATTAAAAAAATTTCTTTCAAAATTCAGAAATTTGTTTGCTACTTGCCAGAGCTGAAGAATGTCAAGAACATTTATCTTTTGCATGTAGGAATTCAGTGACTGATGGATGACATAAATGACTGTTTGAGAACTAAATTCTCAAGTAGATGCTATTATATACTCTCTGTCAGTTAACTGAGTGCTGCTGTGTATTATAATTACTTGAGAGTTTCATTATTTTAGTTTATTTTAACAAAAACAAACCCTTCTATTACTCTGATTGCAGTTGATAATCAAACCACTAGCAGAACGTGTTTTTATTAAAATAGTGCGGCTCTCTTCAAATGCTTTGTGAAGTCTTGTCTTTTTTACTCAAATTTCCTTTATGTGAGGAAAAACCAGGTTGAAAGGCTCTGGCAATGTCAAAATAGCTCATTCTGACATCTTTGAATGAAAGTCTTATTGTTTTTTTCCATTAAATGGCTTTTTACTTTCGTTTTTGTGTTTCACACAGAGATATGTGAGATGTGTGGAAAATCTAAATTGGAAAGAATTAATCCATCTGAAATTATGTATTTTTCTTTTTGCCGAACACATTAATATTCAAGTTTTCCAGAACTGGGATCAAAATGTCTCCAGAAAACTCTAAGGTTTAGAAGGATTTTCATTCTCCACATAGTTCTAGCTTTGCCTTAAGTTATGTAGCAGACATGTTACCAGAGTTACAGATAAAATGGCCTCTAATAACTCTCTGATATCTACCCTTGAAATGTGAACAGACACAAAAGCTTTAAGACAAACAGCTTTTGGGTGTCACCTTGAAATTCAGAGACAATCTCTCTGGTGGCTCCGTTTAGCAGCTCTTGAAGAGTGGAACTGAAAAAAAAAGAACTACGTTTTCTTGTCTTCAAACAACTCTTATCCACTCTGCCAAGGAGATGGAGATGTTCTTCTGGAGAAAATTAATCCTTTGAAGCCCAAGAAAGGTTCAAGTCTTGCTTTTACCTTCCAAAATTTCCTGCAAACCATGCAGTGGTCATTGGCTTGTGCAAAACTAGTCTTAGGTATCTCAAGAGTGGTTGTCCATGGTTCTCTGCCAAGTTATCCTTGCATCAGCAGAGAAAAGGAAGCAGAAATGGGTGAAATTTGAGGATGTTATTCTAAAAATGGAGGCAAAATAAACAAAGATCTTTAGGCTTTGGGAAGGCAAGATTATGTTTTTCAGAGGTGGCACAGTGGATTTTTCAGGGACCAGACTTCCCAAAGAGATCGAGATCCCCTGACCCCTTGGCCACAGTAATGGCAAGTTGTGGTCCAAACTTTCACCAAGTCTGATCTTGTTTTTCAGCTGGCTTCAGCTGGTTGCATGCACATAGTACTGCCCAAAAAAGATCTGATGCCAGCCGGAAGGAAGGAAGATGAAAAGCTCCCTACTCAACTGCTGGCATGACCTTACCTCTCCTATACGACAGCCAAGAGGAATAAGACAGAGTTGGTGGCAGAGCAGCTCTGAGCACAGTTTTAAGACTTGTACCATCATGATTGCTACAGTTGGGGAATGCACTTGATGTCCTCATCCTAAACCTTTTCAGGGATGCTTCTGTGGAAGCACTTCTGAGTCAGCACAGTCCAACAGACCATGGCCAACGATACGACACAATGACAGTGTCGATGTTCTGCTTGATGTTGTGGTTTCACCCTCCCAGACCTACATCTGCAGCCAGCAAGGGATAGTCTTGTGTGCAGCATCTAAAAATGAGAAGCAAACTTGCACATTCTCCAGACGTTAAAACATTGACAGACTGTGGTGTCCCTCTTGCTGTGGCAGCTGCTCACATTCACAGAGCATGGGCAAGGGGAGGGGACGACATGCCAAGGCAAGGTAACTGGCACAGCTTTTGGAGGTAACAAATGACAGACAATGCTACCACTAGGACATTTCTCACAGGAAAGGGAATGGCTCAGGCAAGTCTGCATGCCCAAATGAAGCTCCTGATCAGGAAAAATGGAAGTTGCTGATGTACTGAGCACGTCACAACCCACGGCAGGGTTTCTAAAAGCAAACCATGGCTGAGCAAACCTCTCTGCCCTTCTGTCTTCAGAGATGAAGCAGATACACGGGATTTGTTGAAAATCCATAAGGACTAGGAGGTGGGATAAATCAGGGCTTACACAGTGCTGGTTTGTAATGTGATTCTTCTTGGTTTTGTCCCCAGAATAAATGATCCTCAGACTGAGTATTAGCTTACCAGTAGGAAAAACAAAACAATTTAAAGTGTGTTATATAAAGCCAACTATAGAAACAAATTGAGATAATCTCTGTGGTTTTCTTCATTTCTGCTCATTATAAAGTATATGGCAAATTTATTTCTTTTTTCTATTTTTCCCAATAAACTAGGTAAGTAAACAAAGTTCTGACAGTATTTGTATATACTAATACATGCACATAAACTGTTTTATCACTAATTTAAACAACCTTTATAGAGCACAATAAAAAACTACATAGTAAGTGAAATGCCTGGCTTTTTCTTTGTGTTTTTGTTGGGTTTGTTTAGCTTTTAGGGAGGGAGGTGGTTGGGTTGTTTTATTTTTATAAATTTTGAGTGGTGGAAATAAATTCCACTTTAGAAGAAGTTTACAGTACTGTAGTGAAGACTATCAGGAGAACCCATTAAAAACTTTTACATAACTTGCTGTTATAGTAGTCCTGAGATATTATAATAATAGCACTCAGGTATTGGAAAGATTCCCCACATGCTGTAACTGTAGCTGCATAGTTGAATTCTGATATTTGGTAGTTTGACATCCAGCCCTTACTGGAGCGAATGTGGGGAGAGGCTACAAACTATGCCTATATACAACTCTTTCCATGTTGATTTTTAATACTATGCAGTTTTACCAGAGCAATGCAAAGAAACTACAGTACAGGCAATTACACAGACCACATTTAGAATTAGATCTCCAGGGAGGAAAATATTAAGCATTGCACTGGATTGGCAGGTTTTTGCTCAGAAAGCTCTAAATTCACCTGTCTCTCATAAATGTAACTACTGACTTAATAAAGAATACCAAGACACTGGAAAAATAAACATGGGAAAGAGATATTTTATGATATAGGCAGTATGTTCTTTATGTTACACTATCCATACTGTGTGGTTTGTGGTTTGGAACAAAAGCAATTGCTCAGTAATTTCTCTGCAATACTAATAATAACAACCTTGTATGCCAGTAACCTGCCAGTGAACCATGGCCAGAAACGAGTCCTCAGGTCCATATTCCCAGCAGGTAAAACAGCCAGAGGTGCTGCACACGCACTAATTCCTACTGACTTGCTGAAAGTTAATATTCCCTTGTTGTTCACAGGAATTTGTATTTAGTATATAACTTGAAGTGGCCAAAGCAGAAGGAAGTTTTTGAGCATCTGGGGCACAGTAAAATAAGAGGGCCAGCTGCTCACCGAAACCCATGAGCCTGACACTGAGCCAGAGGCACGATCTACTGCATTCCTTCATAGTCCCTTAGAAATGTACTCGGGGATTTTATCCTACCTCCCCAAAACAGTGCATCTGGCAACTCTTGCCTCTTACAGCTCAAGCCAGGCAGCTTAAGCCATTGTGCCATGTGAGTGATGAGAAAAGAGACAAGGAGCAAAGTGGTAGAGGAACCTCGGTTTGTTCAAATATCAGCAAGATGCTTGCAGACTTTCAAATATCGCACTGAACTAATAGTCAATAAGTAGATAAATTACTTTGGTGGAGAGGGAAAAGGAATTTCTGCATCCCCTGGAGGAGAGAGGAATATCACTTAAGTGGGCACACATTCAGAAGATTGTACTTCAGACTAATATTTTCAATAAAACAGCAGCGTGCCTTTGGTTTGATATGGGTTTAAACCACACTTTTTCATCTTGCTATTTCTATTTGTATGCTTCAACTCAGGGCTGGTTTTTGTTTGTTTTTTTTTTTTTAAAGTGCTGCTCAACTGCTACATAAATAAATTTTTTAAGACATTTTAAAGTGATCTACTGGGTGACTGAGTCAGATTTTGATGGGTTGTGTTTAATAAGAGATGTGTGTTTCTACTGTAGAGCAATATGCCGACATACTACAAACTGCTCCATTAGGAATGCATATTTTTTACAAGAACAACTTTAATTGATTTACTTGTGGTAATAATTTTTTACTCTTACTCATATATTAAAATGAATGTGTTTTACACATGGACAATTATAAGAAACATGTCACTAACTAACATCCTCTTGTCTCAGAGTTATCCTGGCTGTGAGCACAGTCCTCTTCATCTGCGGTAGATGACTGAAGAGATAAGAAAACTTGTTCTTGAATGGGGAGGAAGAGTAGATGTATATAATCATGGGCTGTTAAATCACCTTAAGGATGATAGGAGCAAACTGCCAAAAATTGAGGGGGATCTCACTCAACATCATCTCAAGTAAGAAATTATTGCTCCAATTTTACAGTTGGGAAACTGAAGCACAGACATGCCGTGTAATTTCCTCAAATCTGCTCAGGGAGACTGCTGGCTGTGCTCGTAAGAAAACACTGAGTTCCTAGCAAACTAAAGAATTTGTTGTACTGTCCTTCATACACAAGGCATCCAGGATAAATCAGCAGCAGTTACATTAGAAAACAGTCTTAATTTTGATGCTTTCTCATAAGATCTTACCTTTTTCTAAACCCACAATTGATTCTCCCTCTTACTTCATTCCATACAAGTACTTTAATTTTAAAGTTGAGACCCTAACACAATTCTAGGCAAGATCTGAGTTTCTTTTATATCCTGTTCCCCACTAGCTTAGAAAAGTGGAGCTGTGCATTTTGGGGTTCTCTCCTGCAATGCACTATATTGCCTGCATAACTTCCAATTGAGCAATTAACTAGAGTACTTAAAATGCAGAGTTTTCAACAAAGATGAAATAGAAAACCTGAATACTCTATTCCTCAGCGTGCTGAATTACTAACTCAGACAAATGCTTTTCTGATAAAAAATGGCAGACGACTCACAGCCCCCCTAGAAAAATTACTTAATATCAGTATAAACCTTTCCCTTGTTTATTTTTTAAACCCTACATCCTAAACTGTTCTTAAAAGTCCTGCAGAGAAAGGCTTCCTTCAGGCAAATCTCTCTAGTGATCCTGCCACAAACCCAATGCTCTCATGTCACAGGGAGAATGCTTAGTCAAGCCCCATTCTGCATGCCTTGAAGAGGGAGCAAAATGTCTGAAGTGAGTATCAAATCTCAACTTCACTCAGGCAAAGTTGTCTGGAGCAAAATGAACAGAAATGTGCTAAATGGCAACATGGCAGATGCTGAACCCCTTGAGTAACACAATGAAAATCAGGGAACTTGGTGGCATGCTCATAGTAAAGTTCCTTTCCAGATATCTCCTGAAGGGGTTATCTTTGCCTTTCTGTCTCCTTAGAAAGAGTTTGTGCCCTCTGAATGACTGAGAAAAGTTAGGGGTAGGAAGTGGAAGATTTGGCGGCTTCTCTTCTGCAGAAAAGAAGGACAACTGTTACGATCCAGTTTAAGCCCAGAAGAGCAAAGAAAACTAAGTCTCTGTGCATAAATTGGAAAGAACATAGTGAAGGTTCAAAATATTCCCAAAAAC
>VZRQ01007372.1:1515070-1527429 GCA_013397975.1 Machaerirhynchus nigripectus | reverse complement strand
CTCTGCACAGTGAGGATGGGCAGCAGTCACTGTGCCTCTCACCAGAGGCTTTTCCAGCACACACCCAAAGCCTCTCTCCCCCCACCCTTTGGTTCGAGGGTCTGTGCAGGCCTGGCAGCTGATAGCCCTGGGGCCGTGGTCTCTACCCTGGAGCTGCTAAGCTTAGGCCTTTGTGAATGTCCCCAGCCCTGGGCTGTTACTTTATCTTATCTTCATCAGCGAGCAGTGCAAGGCCTCCGGCAGGGCGCCTTTCAGGGTTCGACGTCTTCTCTACAGCTTTTGCAACACAGTTTTAAAAGTCCTTAATTTCAAAAGTTTAAGTAATAAACTGTAATATTTCAGTCTCTCTCTACAACTTATGGATCAACAAATGCCATGATAGTCTCTATTTAAATTAGAAAAAAAAAAGCCCCAACAACTGCTATTCAATATCATTATACCACTTGTAAATACAGTCGTAGAACTTTTCAGAATTTAAATCAAGAATAAAACCAATTTAAAGGTGTTACAGTATGGTAGAGCTACAACTTGTAGCAATCACAGAAGTGATATGGGAATATTTATTTTATGTAAAAAAAAATTAAATCTGTTATTAAGCATTTCATTTCATCAGAGCTCTGTGACAAGACACTGAAATAATCACACTAGGAATCACAAAACCCATGATCCTTAGGGAGACAAAGTCTTCCAGACCTTCTCCATCTTTTTTTAATATTACTCTCAAAGCAGAAGCAGATTCTCATGGTTGGAGTAAATAATATAGGTACCCACAGTTATACAGACAACTGGAAAACAAAATCTTGGAGGAACATATCTCATATATGCTAGTGTAAGGCAAGGCTGCATTTAAAGTAACAATAAATATATATGCTTAGTCTTCCTTATATTATTCTGGCAGAAGGGCTACGTGCAAATAATAAAATCATGATTTAAGTTTGTTTACTTGCAGCTACATGTTTTTCAAGAAATCTTTAAGCTGCAGATTTCATTTTAAGTAACTGCAAACATCTGATCTAGTGCAATAGTTTGACAGCTGGAAAGTGTAACATGGAAAATGCATAGGAATTTGCATTTCCACAGCCTAATACCAGTCAGATTTCTGCTACTCTGCTGCCTTTGTACCAGCCTCTTTCATCATATCATACATTTTAATGAAAAAACATTGCAGTAATCAGTTTGAGAAGCCAGGGATAGAACCTGACTTTAAAAAGGCAAAAGCCTGGAAATATTCTCCGGTGGGAAGCAATTAGAACAATACAGGAAATTTAGGTGTTCCTGAATGCTACAGAAGGCAAACAGAGCAGTGCAGCCATGGAAACAATCGCACCAGCAGGTCCTCTCTGATGGAATGCACAGAACCTCAGAGGGATACACAGAACTACCAACACTGCACCTTCCTTTCTCTGCTTCCCGCTCACCTCCTCTTCTGTCTTGATATGAATCATCATCAGTGAATAGGTGAAGAGGAACTGTCAGTCAATATGGCTCTGTGGATTCCAGAGACAGGCTTCTGAAGTGCTTGTCAATAAAGAAAAGCTTGTTCTTTCCCCCATAAAATATATATTATTTCCTAGTTGCCCGAAGCCCCAAATCACAAGACCTATCATTTCTTTTAAAAAATTGAGTCCCACTCGAAATAGTTTACCAGCCAGCAGATGACTGCCAAAAAATGCCACAGTTTGGAGTAGATACACAGCTGCTGAAAATAAGCAGAAAACTATCAGACGGTATATGCAAATGTGCCAAATAGATAAAAATAGATATTTTCATAATTTATAAACAGGTGCTAGCAAATAAATATAACCTACAAAACACAACACTCCATTACTCTTGCCTTATTCTCTCTTGAGTAGAGAACTATATATGTTATAAAAACTCCTAAAATAACCAAAAATAATGAATGGTATTCATTACTGATGTCATTCCACTGAAGCTAGCAGAGACACCGTGGGGAAGAAAATCTGGATAAGCATCTCAACTACCCTTATTTAGATGAGTACTACTTAAATAAACTCCATTCAGAAACTGTTCCTGCAAACCCTAATCCTTTTAATACGTAATATCTAGTGGTAGTTATTAAAAAAAAAAAAAGAAAGAAAGAAAGAAAAAAGTTTTAACTTAAGACTACTTTAAAACACTTAAGATACCATACAAAATTATATTGCAGAACCATATGAAAAACAACAAAAAGAAAGAGAAAACAAACACACCTTTCACTGTACTTTTATAAACTCAACACGTCGATATGATTAATATTTTGGAACTTCAAATAAAGAAGGACCTCCCTGTCTGAAATGTAATTGTTTCAACATACTTTTACATGGATGCTTCTTTACGTATTCTCTCCCTTCAGGGAGTAGCTGAAGACTAGCAATGTTTGTAAATCATTGTGTAAGCAGCCACAGAAGTATTTAACCGTAGCAACATTAAATTAATGTTGGCCAAATTTAACTAAAACCCCTGCTTTTTACGATGATGTTTTCACCATCATTTACACATAAATCCAGTCACAAACATGGTGGTGAACTGAATGGATAGGGGAGACATACTTTTGATTTGGTTTGTGGGGCTTGTGGAGATTTTCGTGGATGGGTTATTTTGGGGGGGGTTGGGGTTTTTTAGTTTGGTTCTGATTGCATCCGTTTTTGTTTGAAATTCCTTTGAGAAATTACTTCACATTTATTCTGAGATCCACGCTGCCGGCGGGGGTGAGCCGGGAAGAAGGACGTGTCCTGCTCTCCGCCCGCGCTGCCGCTCCCCGGACCCCGCTGCAGTCGCTCCGCTGCAGTCGCTCGGCTACGCGGAGCTCCGCGGGGCGGGAGCCGAGGGGGTCCGCGCACCCGGCCCGCCGCGGGACGCCACTGCCACCTGCTGAGGGCACCGAGCTACTGACGGTCCCGGCCCCCGGCAGACCCCCGGGCCCCCGAGGCCGCCCCCGGGACAGACTCCGACGGATCGGGGCGCCACCGGGGCCGGGCGTTGCGCAGGATGCGGAGGATGCGGAGGATGTTTTCGGCCCCTCATTCGGTTGCGAGTGTTCACCCAGCAGCTTCACAGCGCTAAGGAGAGTGTCAAATACAGATAGATTTAAGGCCACTAGTTTTCTTTCCTTTCCCTCCCCACAGCTTCTCAGTTTACCAGCTCCAGATTTCTAAAGCGGATGGTTGGGATGTCTTAAGTGAAATGAAATGTTTAGTGTTTTCATGGTTGTGGAGCATCTCCACAATGTGTGTTTTACTGTAATTTTTTTCCCTTTTAAAAGGCACATTGTTTGATTTCAAAGATGTGCTTTAGGAAGCGAATGTGCCACCTCACTGGGCAGCAAATAATTATGCAAGAGAAGGTAAGGTTACATGGTGGAAGTTATTACTCCTAACCAATGCAGTGCATGAACCCAAAATGCCTTCAATAAGGCTCCTCAACCAAAAGAAATGTGCAAAAAATATTGTCACATACCATAGGAAAGGAAGAAAACCTATTTGTTTTGTAATAGGGAATAACATCCCGATCAATATTACCTGGGGTTTAAAGCAACACTGGTATTCCAAATTTGTCATCAGCATTTCACATGCTCCCCTCTTTAGAAAATAAAGTCAGTAATTTCTTGTCAGTTGAGCAGAAATAAGCAATAAAATGTTTATTACTTTCTGAAGCCCATTTGTTTCAGCAGGAAACTGCCTCCACTGTTACACTACTCAAGTGTACAGATTCACTCTGGAAACAGAGAGGTATCCTTATCTGTATGGATTTAAATATGGAAAGAGACAGTGAATGGAAAGAACAACTTCAATAAGATATTTTAGGTTACAATTGAATCGTGTGTTTATGGCCCCAGACAGTGTGCTCTGCAAAATGTTCCAAAACACTCATCTCTAAGCTTTCAACTATTTCTCCATTCTGCTCCAAATGCTCTGTGAAACATTTTAAAGAAGAAGGAAAAAAAAAAACCAAAATAAGGTTTTCTGTCAGGATCTAACATAAAGAAGAGAGAATAATTATGATAACCCTTTCCAACTGAGTTTTAAAGGCAGCTTGTTGGTTTTACTTACCACCCATTCTTATCACTTAGGCCATCATTTCTTTTTGAAATATGTACGAGTTTTGCTTCCAGTAAAATCCATCTTTACACTACAAAAGCAATTTTAGAACCATAGTTTTATAGTGAACCTTTTAGAAGATAATGGCTTAAATTTCTAGTTTCCCTCTTTGTTGCAGTGATAGGATAGCTGCATCTATAAACCAGTCTAGATAATATGTCATATCTCTCTTCAGCAGCTACTGCACACACGATATAGGAAACTCTCCTGCTACTGGTTACTCATTAAAGTTAAGTGGTAGGGATCCACATGACAAGGTTAAGTTTCAACACTTTAAACCCTTGCTAATAATAATGTTTAATTTTCATTCCAAGCATTTATGGTATCATCAACTTGATCTGGTTGTTTTCTTCTTCTCATTAGTTGGAACCAATGAACCTCCCTGCAGAATAAAATACTTCAGGCAGAATAACAAAATAGAGGCAGGATTTGACCCCTGCTTTAAATAAAACAACATAAATAGGTTTAATGGGAATGCCCTGCTATCCAGAGGTAAAGTTTGATCAGGATTTTCAAAAAGGGCTAGAAATTTCAACACCCTAGCAGAGAAATGTTAACAAATATGTGATATTCAAACTGGGAGCACTCAGTGCTTTCTTTAAATGGTTCACTAGGTAGGGCAATTAAAACAACTAGTCCATTATAAAGAAAATAATATTAAATGCAAATTTTTATTTGGGGCTAATAAGGTTTCCAACAAATCATCACCCATAATCTCTCGATACTGAAAAATCATGCTGCAAAAATTTCAGCCAAATTGAAGCCATGTCACAAGGAAAAGAAAGATGAGGAAAGAAAGGATGTTTGCTATGGCAGGGAGGGCTGGAAAAAGGAATGGGAAGTCAGTGGGCTGCAGAGAGCTGGGACCCATGGTGGAAACAGGGCAGGCGAAGAAGGCTGTGCTGTTCTTCAGGGTTATGCTCACATGGGACTGTGCTATGATGCCACTCTGCTCATTCTCCTGTCACTGTCACTGCTCCTCTCTCCTTTTTAGAGAGGCAATTGGAGGAGCTATTACATCGAAGGCAGATACCACTGCTATCCTTTCAACCCTCTGCCCCCTGCACGTAAGGTTTGTGATTTTGCAGCAGGGGCAGGGTATCAGCAGTGACAGATGCTTACGTGTCCTTAGAGTACTGACCAGGTCAAACTTATCAATGGGTTTTTATTTCACGGGGTAGGTCATAAAGTATTCATTGTCCAAGGTCAGCTAGACTCATGGAATATTTTAGATTGGAAAGAACTTCTAGAGGTCATCTACTTCAACCTGTCCAATGCATGGGTCTCATCAAATTTATGCCAGGTTCCTTGAGGCCTGCTAAGCTTTGAAAAACTCCAAGGACAGAGATTTCACAAAGTGTATGGGCACCTGTGCCAGTGTCTGACCACCCTCATGGTAAAAGGTCGTGGGTTTTGCCTTATATCTGTATTTGAACATCTTGCTTCTCATGCAAATACTTGCCTAGTAAATCTGGCCTATGGCATTTAATCATCCTCTCCCCAGCCCTAAAAGGATGGTAAAACCCACTTTTGGCTCCTGGGTTTCCTTGCAGACAATGATGTATGTGGATACATAAAACAAGATAGCTTTAGATATATCAGAGCTTTAATTTTATTCCACTTTGAAGCTAAATAATTACCTCCAGCCTTTCTCTTGGGATACTGTTAGATCACCCCTTTAAGCAGTGTGGGAAAAAGCCCTGTTCTGAACTATCATCTCATTCCCCATGTTTATGATTCCTGCTTACCTGTTGTAATTTCTCTACTATTGTTCCTGTCTTACAGCCTCACTAGATCACCTAGATTCCTCTTAACATTTCCTTTCTTGTTTTTCACCTTTCTCCTGATTAAGACTTCTGAAGTGCATGCTTGAGAATGAGATTTAAGAACACCTGTAAGTGCCTAACCATGCCTGTAGAAGCAAAGGAGGTATTCTTTTCTGAGGTGCTATGGTTCCCACAGCTCCAACTGAATGTCTTTACTCATCCAGTTTACTAATCCAAGGAGCTCTTGAGGGTTCTATAGACTTTAGACACTCTTGCCTCCATCTCTTTATGGTTTACCTCATGACCGGAATGAATCTCACTGAATTCAAGAGGAAAACAATAGTAGAAAGGAGGAGTCCCAGGCATACAATTCCCACTGCAGGTTTCCAGCCTGCCCTCTGATACACTAATGGAAGCACACGCTGTCAGAGTTCTCATCTATTGCTCCTTTCTGTGGTGCCTGTAGCTTATGAGTAAATTCTTGTTATGTCACCTGAGTAACTCAGAGGGCACATCTTATTCAAATTCTTTGAGGATCATAGATGCTGTAAAATTATTTGAATGGCACATGAAAAAGGCCAAATATCTTCAGAACTTTATGAAAAGGGGCAGTAAATTAATTTTTTATTTTAAAATGCACCTTCAGAATATATTAGGTTAGTGATTAACTCTCTAATTTAGAAAGAATGTTACTTCAGTTACAATGAATTACAATAATTTGGTTTTGAGCCCTACATTTAGGCTATGAATAAAACTTCAGGTGCAAGAGCAGGTATGCAAATGAACAATAAATGATCTTTAGAGAATATAAAATCCCTCCTGGAACTTCAGAAAGACTTTAGATGATGGTAGACTCTGCTTTAGCACCTAAAATTTCAAGTCCTATTTCAAGAGCAGAAACCAGACTTCTGTGACAGGACTGGGCCATCTCAATAATACATGAAGTGTATAGGCATCTTCACATGAGGGTCAGACAAGCCAGGGCACCAAACAAGGAACCTTTTAAACTCTCCAGATGCACGCAGACAATATCTTCTCTTGTGTCCTGTACGTGAGATTAGTGATGCTGCCAACCTGTCCCAGTGGTCAGTGGTCAGAGTACTCCCTCAAGCCTCAGCATGGCTCTGCTGCCCAGGAGCAACACCTAGAGATGTTCAGCAATTCTGAAGTATAAGAACTCGGAGGCAAGAGCACCTTAAGTGGTTGGCTCTCTCCTTGCTACTCTGCACATACTTTTATTAAAATTATTTGGACCACGGAGAATAAAGGTGAGCACATCTCCACTATCTACTAGTTAGTGTATAAAAACAAACAACATAAATGCAAATTAGGTTCCAATTGAATCAAGTGAAGACTGAGGTGCTTCAGTGTATTTTCAGAAGAGAAAAAATTAGGTGATTCTAAAATATTAATGTTCAAACATTTCAAGGCTTCAAAGATCAGGCCACAGCTGGATAGGAATTTTCAAAATCAGAGCTGCCATAGTACAAGTGGAAGAGATGTGCAGAGATTGAGAGACAGATCACCAGAAGTCCATGTTTGGTAAATAAAAAAGGTCACTGTAGTTTAAAGGAAAAGCTCATAATGAGATACACCTCATGCATTTTGTTATTTTATCTGCCACCAGCTTTTCTCAGGTACATCCATCCCTAGATGCCTAACTAAGACAAGATATCACTGTGTCTTAAAGGAATTCTGCTAACTCCAGGGATCAAGCTAAACTTTCACAAAATATTTTCTCCATACCAAAGGAAACCAGAAATAAGTCCAAACAACAACAACAACAACAAATGTTTACTTGTTTCCTACACTAGAAACCTGGGAAAAAAATCTTCCTGATGAGTTGCTAAGTCTATTCTGACCTTGCAGGATTTCTTCAAATCTGCTGTGGGTTGTTATCATGCCTGCAGGAAGGAACTGCTGACATGCAAGCTAACCAAATTACACTCTTCTGCTTGAAAACAAGCAATTTTGAAGGCAATATCCCAAGGATCTTTTTTCATATGTAGAAACTCTTCTAGGTTATGAAATCTGCAATAAATATTGACATTTTTGATTGGCATTTTTTCTTCAGAACTTCTAGGTATTTTGGGGAATATTATTTTGAAAATCCATGTACTCTGAGAAAACAAACTTTTCTGTCTGAAAAAAGATTTCATATTCTATTCTATTTGTATTATATTCCCAGTTTAGGACTGTAAACTGTTCTCAGTATAGACTATGGGTTTGGTTTTGGTTTTGTCTTTCCTTTTTTTAGGAAGGAAGGAAGGAAAAGAAGCACCACAAAAAAAGTAAACTACAAACAAAACAACTAGAAAACTACAAACAAACAAACAAAACCCATCCAAAAAATACCCCAGAAGGTCAAAGAGGAAGCAAAGGAGATGAACAGTAGAGCCATTTAGGAGAGCAGGTCGTGGGGCTAGGTAATGACTTTACAGGAAGGCGAGGCATGCCTTATTAACGGAGAGTGATGTTTAGATATTTATTTAAGTAGGAATCAATGGAATAAATTAATTCCCTTATCAGGGATTAATATCTGATGAGTAAGAGGAAATACTAGAAGTCAGGGAGCAAAATGAACATTTTTCCAGGACAGGCCAGGCAGCACAGAAGTAAGGCCAGGTATTTCTGCCATTGATCGTGAATAGGTGAGGAGAGGAGGCCAAACTGTTCCTCTAGCTGGGAAGGGGAAAACAGCTCCTGGCAGAGGAAGGGGTCCATTTCTAACAGTTTGGTAATGGGCCTTGGTTTTTGCAGGTGTACTAACCAGTCAGAAGGGTTTCTAGAATACCTGCAGCCAAGTAGGCACAGGTACTGTGAGTGAGCCACCCACATCCTTTCTTCTGATCAAAATTTAGCCTGTGCTGGTAGTAACATAGGGATGGACTGCTTGGAATGAAGGGCTGGTCAGAGGATAGCTCTTTGTGGAGGCAGGTCTTCCTCAAAGTTAGCACCTGGTAGCAGTTTACCATCAAAATCAACACATAAATGACACATCAAAACTAAATTTTTTTTAAGGTACTCCCTTGAGTTCAGGGTTAAGGATATCATGAAGAAGGGAAGGTTGGGCCATCCTTTCTGTGTTCAGTGTATGAATGCCTCATGCTATTGACAGTCTCACTTCTTTTATTTTATGTGAAAAAAGCTTGCAGGAATATATCCCAGCATCTTGGCATATTAATGCAATGTATTCCAACATAATTTAATATTAATACCAGAGACCCGGTACAGCTGCTAGCATGTTACATGTGCTGACTGGACAGCTTATAATGTGCATCTTAACATGCTATTCACCTCATCTGACATTTTGCTCATGGTTTATTATGTAATAGTGATGCTTGATTTGGGTTTTTCTGGAGGTGCATACCATATATTATAGGCTACACAACAGGTCAACATAATAAATGAATTGTTCCTAACACCTATGTGCTTTGAAAACTTATTCCAGACTCTTGTATGCTTGCCACCAAGAATAGCCATGAGTATCCCCTCCTCCATATAATTAGGCAGAAAGCTAAAAATCTTACAAAGAGATGCAAAACTAGAGCATACATGATACCTTGCACTATTACATAACATGAAAAAGGTTATTAACAAGGAACTCAAATGAACTCAAAACATGATACCACAGTAAACCGACCTTTGCAAGGTGTTGCTGCAAAGGCCCTCCAGCTTGCACTCTGACTGCTTTTCTGCTTGAAACAGCCACAGTATGTACGTGATTTCTACTGTTTCCTCTTTTGCTGCATTCGAGCATCTTACACTGTTTCATGAATTTATGCTAACGATCCCTCTCTCTGTGAAAAAATTGCTACCACCCCCTGTGACAGATATGTAATTCAGGCACAAAAACAGAGAGATTCTTCAAATCCATGTAAATATTAAAAGCTGCATATAGGTGCTCAGCTGGTTTTCATCAGCTTGGTAAGCATCTATCAGTGACTTGAGGCAGCTATGTGCTCAGGTACTTTGGATTTGATGGGGATAGGCTCCAGATCCTATCTGTCCTGGAAGCACAGAGCAAAGCAGTGAACTGGGCCTCCTGAACTCCGGCCAGTGCTCTTCAGTACGCCTGGTCTTCTTTCCCCTCTTTGTTTGTACACTGTAACAAAGTTTTTTTTCTATTAGTATCTACCCTGTGTCACAATTAAACCAAGTGCATTTCAGCATTCCTGTTACTCATTTGCAAATGTAGTCATTGTGAAGGCTTGCTTAAAATTCTAGTGTAGCTAACCCAAACCAGCCCTAGTAGATGCCTTAGAAAAGAAGTGTAAATGATCCCACAAAAAAAATATTTTATTATAAATAAGGGAATAAGAGGCTATCACTGCTGTTTAAATTGCTTCCTCTCTTTTATTAAAATAAAACCAGAAACACCGATGTAAGACAGTATATCAAAAGTATCTCACTCATCGGAAAGAAAACCCTGAAAATACCAAACGTGTAACATTTGGTTCCTGATCAAAAAAGATTATATGTATCAGCTGATCCTTCCACAAGTCCGGATATGTAACATTTGATGTATACATTTGGAAAATGCAATGCAATCTTACAACCTGTTTTTTAAAAATCTGGAAGAATATGCTGTTGACATTTGCCATAAAGCACAGTAATAGCAACTCTAAAGCTGCACTTTAGAATGCCATTTTCCTTGTCCCTCTGCAGGTGTGATATACTGTACCTGCAGCCTCGAGAAGTCAAGATTCCTTGGGATGTTCTTGCCTTGGAGATTTCGTCAAGTAGATCCTCTTACTGACATCTGAACCCAGGATGACCTTGGACCATGCGGACATGCTAGAATTTCACACGACTCATCTCTGGAGGTATTATATAGACTGAAGACAAAATATCAGGGGAATTTGTTGTCTTATAAATGTGGACCTGTATTTTGCAATAAATACTTAGATGAGGACTAGCTTTGTTACATAGCACAGCCCCTCTGCCTGCCAGAGGGCAGGCAGCTGCCTGGGTGCTAATGATCTCCTCCGCATTCAACCATCATATCATGTCCTGGTTATCTGACATATGAAAAAGTAGGGATTAGATTAATTACCATAAATGTCTTCTCATAATACATACTTTTAAAAGGATTTGTTTAGTAACAGGTAACAGATGGGAAAATACACTTGTTCACACACAGTTAAAAAAAAAAAATTCATCACTAAGTGTATTACTTTTGTTAGCTTCTAGTTGTTCTGGCATCTATGGCTACATTTCAATACTGGCTCAGCTTGTGCTCACAGACTGTTTTCTTTATGATTATTTAAATTAATTGATGATTTTAAGCACCACTAGAGGGCACAGAATTATAACAGTATTTCTTAATGGATCACAAAAAGTACATCAGGAACTGGAGTTCAGTAATGTTCATAGTTTATTGGCCCAAGCCTCGGTTTAAAGCCTCAATCCTATCAACAGTGATGCATGTGTGCTGCTTTGAGCTGTGCCATTGCCCAAACCAGCAATTAATCAAAGCTCAAGGGTGCGTGCTCGTGGAACAGAGGCCTGGCTGTGTGGGTTGGACCATGTGCTCTCAGTTGAAGTTTGGCTTTCCAGAATTTGAGTATCAGCCCTCAAATATATTACTCAAGTGACTAAGGCCACTAGAGTTTGAATCTAAGCATGGTTCTGGAGGAGCGGCTGATGGCAAAGGGATGTAAATGAGTACAGAGGGATGAGAAAAATGAGTATAAACACTTGCATATATCAAACCAGGGAAATGCAAACAAGTAGTAAATGAAGGATTAGCTAACTCAATTTACAATTCAAAGAAAGAAGAGTAGATATGTGCCACTGGAAAGCTTAAATATTAATGGGATTTCTGTGGATAGCTGTATCAACTACTTAATATCTGTTTTGACATGTGTGCGGTTTCTGCCATCCCTTATCACGAGTGTGAGTGGCCACTGTGGTTCATGTGTTAGAAAATTCCTGTCTGAAGTTACCTGTAGTGGAGGAGAAAGTGTAGTGAAGACAGGAAGAAGGTTAAGCTCTTCATTTAAAGACACCTGACTGAATGGCATTGGACACATTGTAGCAAGGAATTAGTACTGTTGGTGCATTAGTAAGATTTAAACCATGGTGCATTAGTAGGGGCACAAGTTAATGTTCACTGCCAAAACATGAGATATGTCTCAGCTTCATCTTTCCTGGAAGTTGAATATAGTGTGTTAATCAAAACTTGAGAGCCTGGCCTCTAACTAGCCAGCACAAATACAAAAAAAAACCCCAAAAATAATTTCTGAATGCTTCTATTGAATTTCGCTTAACATTAGCATCCACCTTACTGTTTTTCATTAACACTTCAGGAATTAGTGTCACATTTTCACATCGTGGTGCTCAGGCTCCAAAACCGGTGTCATGCAGCTATTTTTCGTGAAGTGGGTGCTGAAGTGCCGGGCGGCGGCTCGTCCTGTCCCCCGAGCAGCGCGGGGCTCCCAAGCGTCCCCGGGGGCCGGCGGGCTCTGCCGAGCTCCGGCCCCGGGAGCGGCAC
>VZRQ01007372.1:1428315-1513687 GCA_013397975.1 Machaerirhynchus nigripectus | reverse complement strand
TCCCGTCCCGTCCCGTCCCGTCTTGTCCTGTCCCGACCCCTCCCGTCCGTTCCACGGGCCGGCGCCCGCACCTGTCCTGAGCAGAACCCCGCCGCACCGCGCGGCGCATACCTCCCCTCCTGCCCCTCTGGTCCCCGGGCATCACTCCCTGCCGGGACATGGGGAGGACAAGTACCCCGCGAGTCGCTGCGAAAGTGCCCGAGAGGAGTCAGCGGAGGCGGGGGAGCCGCTGCCACCTGCGGCGCGGCTCTCCGCGGGCGGCGGAAAATCCCGCGCAGCCCTAGCTGGGAGGTGATGGGGGGAAAGCTCGGTTCACCCGGCGGAGAGAACCGGCGGGGAGCACATGCTCGCTGGTCTCCCGGGCGCCCGAGGCCGCCGGCTTGCGCAGGGGGAGACTGTGCGGCGCTCCCGCTGATGCCACACGCCGGCCTCGAGGTTAGACGGAGCGAGGGGTGACGGCGGCTGCCGGGTCCTCCCCGCGACGGCGGGGCGCGGTGGGTGCGCCAGCGGTACCCGCGGCGCGTGTGCTGCCGAGCGGACACCGAGCGCTGCGCGGTTTGAAAAGTTACCGCCGCGAAGCCGCAGCGCTCGGTTCTGCCTCCAGCGTATTTTCCGGGCGCGCCTGGTCCCCGCCTCGCAGGGAGTGCGGATGACGGCGCCTTCCCACGCGGGTGCTCGCCGGGGGTGCGCGGCGCCGCGGGATGCTGCGCCCCAGGTGCGGCCACCTGCCGCTGGCAGCGCCGGGGGCCGCCCGAGGCAGGGCGCAGCGAGCTGCTGCCGAGCTGGTGGCTTCTCCAATGCTGCCTTCCGCTGTTGCGCTTTTGATCTTAGCAAGCGACGGCTCCCGCCGCCCTCATTCTGAAAAAACCCCTGACGGAAATACATGTTCCGTATCACCGCTCAGTGGAGAGCGGTACTGTCACCTCGCTGCGAAACTTGTGCTGCTTTAACTTCAAGAAGCTTGCCCGGGACACCTGTGCGGGGGCATCTGTGCCTGTCACTGCTTGCAGTATCCTTGGGGTCAGCCATGTTCCTCAATTCATTAGCAATCCTCTGTTTTTATGGGTTTTGGTAGTATTCGGGGGAAAGGCCCTGCTCAAAATCCATTTGGATGGCTGAGCGAAACATACCATACAGTCTGGCAAGGAGTCATGACAATGGATCATATTTATGGGTGAAAACGCGACCGGCGGCAGAGGAAGGAAATTACTGTAGGAAGGCATTACTGTAGTGTGGATATAATACCAGGTATTGCTATGTCTGACTACAGGAAATACATCAAAAATGAATCAGAATATTTAACTAATATGCTGTGAGTAACTGTATTTGTTCCATGATAGTCATGGAAATCAACCTAGTGGTTGCAGCATCTTAGCTAAAAAAGCAACGGTTCCCTAAAAGCTGTTTGACAGCATAAAAAGTGCTCCTTTCACAGCACTAAGGGAACCCCCAAATCCTACTTGCATAGCAGCTATTGTAAGTAAAAAGCTGCCAAAAACATGGCAGTCTGATTAATAAGATACTTTGTGGATAGATTCATTTAGTAGATGACAATTCCTATAGACAGCAATCAGTAGAAATATACTTAATGTCATATATTATTCAGTAAAAGGATTTTTGTCCACTTAGAGGGTCTTCCCATTCTTTCTGTTTTACTCTGAAAATCAACTCCTACACCCGAAATTTTCTTTTTGGAGGGCATTTTTTTGGTACATTTTCTGTCTGGTTTCTTACAGATGTTATCCTGTGGCCTAGAAGGATGTAAATTAGTGTTGTGACAATCACCAAAATATGTACTAGGAATCATTTTACTGCAGTGCCTGAGGTTGCCATACAAAATCTTCAAATTATAGTTTTGGAGCTTTTTTTGAGTTCATGATAGAAATCTTTCAAACAAGAAAAGTTCAAATTGGAAACACAGGTGACAAGTTTAAACCTTAGGAAAAAAAAAAAAAAAAGGTGGTAAATTTCCAAACGGAGTGGAATCATGACACAGCAGCGCTGTAAACAAGGAAGATTGCCAGCTGCGTTTAGATAATTGCCTGCATAGAAAGAGTGCCAGTTTTAATTTTTAATTGCAAATGGCAATTTTGGCAGATGTAATGCCAACATTACATCTTGTATCTGAACAGATCTGTGTGAAAGAGCTTGAAACATTACTGTAGTATAAGACACCTAGCAATAATATTACCTTTAAGTATCTGACACTGATACAGTGTTTAAGGTGCATTTGAAGTTCCATTGGATTTCAGTTTGACAGCCATCCTTATTGCCAGTCTACAAATTATTTTAACGTATTTATATAATTCTGATTTAATCACAGCCAGATAATAAGATAATATTTATGGTGTTTCAGGATCATTTTTTTTTTCCCAACCACCTGATCAAATATAGTTGCATCTTGGAAAACAGACTTTCTTACAGAATTACAAACCAAAACATAATAAAAAAGCTACAACTATTTGAAAAAATGAAAAGTCTTGAGACAAGTGGCTTAGAGTTGCAAAGACATTACAAAGTACGTGGAGGAGATGTCTGTTCTACCACTGCTAAGCTATTCTTGACTGCAGTGGAGCCCATTATAGCTCTATACTATTTCTGTTACAGGAATGGGCTATCTGGGGTGAGACCTTTGAGTAGATCATTGGTCTCCTGAAACCTCACTCTGATATGCAGATTGAAATAATGCAAGAGTGGTTACAGACTTTTGGTTTAAAGGCTTTGATCTAGCAGTTTGTTTAGATTTGCATATTTGTTTTTTAAATAGGAACTAGGGAATTGAATATTTGTTACAAATAAGAAATCATTCCTGCAGTGATATTTTCATTTATCATTTCCAGGGGGAAAAACACTTTAAAGCTGAGAAGTATGCCCAGTTAGCTCTTCTTTTTTCTTCTTGCCCTTTCAAATAAGAGAAAAATAGGCCAGCTAAGGAATGAGTGTTGTGACCTACATTCAGAAGTCAATCGATTAGTTTATCTGTAAATACAAACTTGCCAAGTTCTAGAAAAGACAGCTATTTTGCAAACTTCTGCAACTAGGGGAAGTAGTTATTCTTGAGGAAAGGCCTTTGATTTCAGTAAAGTTGTGCTGGGGAGCAAAGCCATAAATTGCATGTTTCTTGACTCCTTTTTTGTGCACCTCAGTAGTTCTTTACATGGAAAGCCGTATTAAAATTTAAGAGCTTTCCTGCAAGTTTTTGAAAACCTTCTTTTCAGATACCACAGTTTTCTGTTCTTAATCATTCAGGAGTGCCAAAATATGAACACTTACAAAATCAGAAAAGAACATCCATACCATTTGCGTGTAATGAGTCAGTAACTTAAACTCCTGCTAGTAAAATATTTATGCCACACCACATCACCTACACATGGAACCATGTGCATATTTAACACGTGCGCTTACATTAAAAGGCTGTGATATTGTAACTTTTCAAAAGCATTGTCTTGGGATGTTATAGGATTTCTTTCTGCTATTGCTCTTGCAGTTTATTATGGCTCACTTGGTGTGATAACAATGTACAGCCATTGCCTTAGAATGATCAAAGGGGAATTCCAGATTTGTTACAAATTTAACTCTGGGTTTCATCTTCAGTTATCATAAGGACTTTGTATTATTTTTGTTCTTAATTGACATTCTGAAAATGAGATGGCATGAGATGTTCAGAAAAATATACTGCTCTTTGATACTGTTTATACTGGTAGGATATAATTAGTTGCATAAGTTTCCTAATTTAACATGTTAGATTTATTTCGGGAATAACAAAGTTTCTGTTTCTTACTAACTCTGTAATATATTTCATACAGAAATCTTTAATGTTTGTTGTGAGGATGTCCTTCTCTTTACAAAGCTAGCAACTTTTGCTCTGGAAGCTTCCCAATCCCAAATTCCAACTCACACATCTGGATGTATGCACAAGGGCAGGAACCTTTTGCATGACTTGTACTGATAGGTGTTCATGGGCATCCCCCATTGGCCACTGCAGATGATAAGAGACAGTGTTAGTTGAATTGCAAGAGCCTGTATGATATTATTCTTGTCTTTTGCCTTATTGATGGAAGAAGACTGAAAACTTATTTCTGGAAAAAATCTAATGGTGCCATCAAAGATTTAACTAGCTATTTTAGCCTTCCAGATCTGCCAGAAAGGATACAGCTTAGTAATGATCAGGATGGCTATTGAACAGCAGGTCTTTGCATGTGAGCTAACTGAGCTGCATCACATCGTGCCCTTGGTATAATTATGAACATTCCATATTCTGATTAGAAAACCAATAATGTGCAACAGCCGAAGGACTTGCTTTTTCTCATACTATTGAAAGTAGGAGAAATGATTTTATCTCTTTTTTTTCCATCTTATGACATCTAATGAACTAGTTCCAGGTGCTCTATGGGTAGCTCTACAGCTCTCATCTTTTCAAGCAGCATTGCAGAGTCAGGATCTGGTGCTGTTAGGGTAACAATATATTTCTATATGTTTATAAAAACAAATAGTAACATGATATTTACAAATTAGCAAATAATAAGGTTGACAACATGAATATGTAGCAAATCAAATCTTATTAGGTACTGAGGAGGTAAAAATTTAAAACTCTTTAACTGTAGCACCCAAACTTTAGTAGGCATTTTCATGCAGGGACAATGAATGATGGTGGATCTTTAGATGCACTTCAGTATAAATCTGCAGTGATTTGCTGCATTTGAAGCAGTCTGTGATTCTATACATGTGCCTATTTCTCACCTATATGTTTTGAAGGAACTTTAGGAAGTTGCCTGGTCCAGCTGGGAGAAACACTCTTCCCAGTTGTGTGGCATGGCTTTGTCTAGATAGATCCTAAATTTCACTGGATGGAGGTCCCACTACCTTGCTGAGTAACCTGCAGGTCTGCAACTCCTGCCTTTTGAAAAATGAGGGGGTTTGACATGGGGAGGGAAGAATGGAACAGCCACCCTGAACCTCCCAAGTGGCCATTTGTGGTCACTGTCCCTTTATTTATATTCTGTCACTGCTGAGAAGATTTTTCTTTCTTTATCATTGTGATTTCCCTTCAAGTAGATGAAGGCTGCTACTAGGTCACTTGTTAGATCACCATTCTGTCAGACCAAACATGCTCAGCTCCATTAACTGTTCCAACACAAAAGCTCCTGAGTATCTTGGTTGCTCTCCAGCATCTCCTCTGTCTTCTGCACATCCCTGTTCAGCTGGGAAGGATCACAACTGGCTGTCTTGGTGTGAGGCCATGTGAGAGCGTGCTGCTGGCTTGTTCAACCTGCTCTGTTCACAGAAACGCCCTGTTTTGCTGGGCCTGCCACCCAAACAGTGCCTTCCCAGCCCGAATGGACACATGGGATTATTCTGCACCAGAATAGCAGATATCTGCTTTTCCCTTAATTGTGCTTGTAGGTGTTTATGGTCACATCCAGTATTTTCTTGTACCAGCTCAGTCACTGTGTACTGACCAGAGCAGTGGAGATATAACAGTCTTTAAACACACTTGCTCTTGCTTTGTGATTGGCAGAGAAGATTAAATGCTCAGCCACGCTTCATTCCTCCTCTTTCCTGGTGTTGTTCACAGACAACAGACCTCTCCTGGAACCCTGTCACAGGCACTAAATAACATCTAGCTTCTATTTTTCACTTGGTTTACTTGGTTGGTGGTTTGTTGGTTTTGGGGGCTTTGTTTCTTTTGTTTGGTTGGTTTTGTTTGTTTTGTTGGAGAGTTATTGTCCACCTCAGGATTTTCAGTTGATAAGTAACAGGAATGTTTATGCTTACTTTAGTAAAATACTGTTTTGCATTTGTTTTTTGAGGCTTGATCTACTAAATTTTCTTATTAGTACTGGCCTTACTTTCTGACTCAAGAGAAGTGATCCAGGGGAAACAACTAATTTGCCATAAAAATAATAATTGATCCACAGCTTTCTATAAAGAAGACTGCAAAAGTCTTTCTTTGAGAAAGGGTCACCAAGACCTGGGCTGGGGAAAGTTCATGCTGTGGACTTTCTTCTATTTGTCATAAGGTTTATTTCTAAAATGGGATTAGGAATTGTGTTTAGGAAGGTGTATATTAGGTTAGTATTTGAGTTTCAAATAAATGCACAGCCTTTGCAAGCAGATTCTTCCTCATCTTAAAGCAGGACATGAGTTAAGAGGTTTCTTTATAATTATCTTTTTGTTGTAATTTTTCTCCTTTTACAAAACCCATGCAATTAGCATTATATGTGGGGATGAGACTCCTATCTCAGATCTATTTTTCTTGGTGTGCCAGTCTTTAGTGAGGCATTTGTCTTTCTTATTGAGTGTCTAGTATGATGTGGGGACTCGGGAAACTTTCCGTGGTTTCATATGATGAAAGAACTTGCCCAAAATTACAGATTTATTCTGAGGGATGGTATATGACTTTCTAGTATGGCATTAAATATGTGTTCTCAAAGGAGTATTGGTTTTAGTGAATTAAATAAAGAATTTATAAAGATTTTAATTGCCTGTGAGAGAGTATTTGTGTGACAGATTTTCAAAGTAGGGCCTGAACAATAAATATCTTAATGATCTAGTCACCTTTCTTCACCCAAGACTTTTTAAAGTTTCTGTATGTTCAACTTTTTAAGTCAAAAATAGGTCATGACATCTGTTCAGACTTGATGCTCTTTCCATGCTTCAAGTGTGACTATATTTTTAATAGCCATTCACCCTGTTTTGCTGTTGATTGTAGCTTAATTAAGTTTCCTGAATTGGATGAAAGTACAATTGAACTTATATTTTGAAATAATTTCAAATAATTTGTAGTGTCAAATGGAATACCAAAGATTATTCAATTAATAATAGTGATTTCCCCATTTATGAGAATAAGCATAATTAATATACTTAACAATACTCATAAAAGTGTAGATAAATTTTTCACAATTGTTTCAGTGGAAAGGAAAAGCACATGGTTTGTTACTTTATTAATCTTCTTTTTATGGAGAAAATATATAGAAGGAAAACCTTTTATTCCTAGATAATCCGAACTGCTGACAGTGCAAATAAATCTCACTGTGGTAAGGTAGTTATTTCTTACTAATTCAGAGGTAAAACTTACTTGCCAAGTGTTTAACATTCTTAAATGATTCATATTTTCATTAACATAAATGGTGAAAATTAATGAAATTTGCAACTGATTTTAATTGAAGCAAAAGTGAGTCTTCTGCTCTCAGGTAGAAAAGATGGAGGAGAAACCATGAATAATACTATCTAACAAAAAACCATATATAGCATATATACATAGTAGACGTAATTTACTATGTTATTCCTAATGAGGCAGATGTTTATTTCACAATAAATGTTGCTTTTTCCCATTAACATTAACAACCAAACCCTTTCCCAAACCCTTAACACAATACAGCACGCATTCTTGGATTTTTTTAATTAATGCTGGTGCATTGAGAGTCACTCGTAAACGTGTTATATAAAATATACCGAGTTTGGGGAAACTTGCAACTTTTTTTTTCTCTCCTTGTTTGCTCTGCAAGATTTTTTATCTCTTTTTGTAAGTTGGTTTTACAGATTTCCTGTAAGAGAGCAGATGTAGATTACCCAAGGGATTGCCACCACAGGTCAGTTAAGGTAGAAAATTCACGAACTGCACAGTTTATCAATTGCAAAATAATTTTAAGGAGTTGCCCTTTTATGTGTCAAACCCCCCTTCCTTTAAAGATATTCATTAAAAGTTCAAAGGCTGTCTTATAGGTCAGCTGCACCTAATCAAGAAATATTTTCAATTTTCTGTTGAGCATTAGATTTATCTTGTGATAGCTATCTGAGTTGCAGTGTAATTGCATTACAGGAAGCTCAGCAAAATGTTCATCATTTGGGGCACTGAAGTGTAGTCTCAGACAGTGTCTTCTGCTTGAAAGACTATGTGATTATTTCTTAATATATACAGACTGGTCCAGTGATTCAGAGGTGGACACAGTCCTCCAGCCAGACGTATCTGATTCATTCAGATATTCAGACTTCATGCAAGAAAATCTTCAAACATAAATGTGTGTGTTTTTCTTAACAGAGATGGACATAAATATGTCTCCAAGCATTTTCTTGAAGAGTGAATAATTTTCAAAGGCATGAACTACCTGCAGCTTCCTTTCATTATTCTATTGTGCATTCAATGGGTAATTCACTTTTTTCTTCCCACTTGTATAGAATGAAGTTTAACAAATGAATCACGCTCTTAAACTGATTAGAAATAATGAAGAAAGGAAGTTCAGTACCTACCCACGTCTTGATTTAAGCAATATATTCCTGTTTGTCTTGGCTTCCTTCTTGCTTTGAAACTCCATAGTCCGACCAAGCAAACATACTAATGCCTTTTGAGATTTCTGTAGAGTTTTTATTTTTTTATTGTAGTCATACCTGATATCATATGGAAGGAACAGATTGGTGCCAGGAGTCAAATATGACCAAACTAAGAGAATAAAATCTTTATGCTTTGAGAAAAAAAAAAAGGCTTCGGAACACATTCAGATACTTCCTACTTCACTTGTGTCATAGATTAGAACACTTGCACACACTCTTGAGGTCATTCAGTCAGAAATAGCATCTAACTTCTCCTAGGGCATTAAATTTAATTGCTTTATGTGGCCTAAGCTCATCCATAACCGTGGTATCTGAGAATTACCCATTAGAAGTTAATGCACAAATCTTTCCCTTCAAAGCTCTCATGACAGGAGTGCACTTAAAATTTACTGCCAGGGCCTTTCGGAATATGCCTGAGAGTCCTGACATACTTGAGAGGGTCTTTTGTGGGAAAATTAAGATGAAATGTTGTTTTGGATGCATTTCTGTAGGTATTGGGGATGGAGGGCCGCAGATCCTTGGCAGTGAGTTTGAAAGTGTGGGTCATTCTCTCTGTGAGAAAAGTCTGTATCAGTAAGTGTGTCTTTTTAACAGTGAAACTCACCTGTCACTGGAGAAATGGCAGGTGATGGCTCAGTCAAAGCTGGCATGATGAGGCTGGTGTGATATCCACACTACTGCCAGGCTGGTAAGCAGGTGATGTCCTCTTCCCATCAGGTGACCCAGCACTGGAGAAGAGGACTTGCCATGTTTCCAGAAAATCATGCAGCAAATTCATCAGCTTGAAAAACCCTTTTACATCCAAGAAGGTTTTGCTGACTGAGGTCAGAAGAAGTCTCATTAAGAGGAAAGAAGTCTCCTTCTGTATTTACATCTCTCTGCAGTGGATACTTATCTGTAGAGTCAGGTTTATTCACATGCACCAGAAGAATCGTTGCCACAGGAAGGAGCACAGTCTTGCTCTTTGCAGCCCTGCGCAGAAGGATCTGTATAGATGGCAGGAAATGTAAAGCTGTATGAGAACGAGCTACTTGCAGGTACCTGTGCAACAGGGAGGGAGGAAGGAAGAGCCTGTGCTGGTAGTGGGAGGGTTTTTCTTAGACCTGTCCCTCAGACCCTTCTGAATGTAGTTATGAGAATTTAGAAGCACAGAATCATAGAATCATTTAGGTTGGAAAAGGCATGTAAGATCATAGAGTCCAACCATAAATCTAACACTGCCAAATCCACCACAAAACCATGTCCCTGAGTTCCATATCTACCACAGGTCTTTTAAATACCTCTAGGCATGGGAACTCAAGAACTTCCCTGAGCAGCCTGTTCACTGCTTGACAATCCTTTCTGTGCAGAAATTTTTCCTAATATCCAATCAAAACCTCCCCTGGCACATCTTGAGGCCACTTCCTCTTGTCCTATTGCTTGTTACCTGGAAGAAGAGACCAACCCTCACCTCACTTCAATATCTTTTTCTCATGCCTTTGGCCACACCTACTTGTTTTCACTAGAAATGTTAATAAAATGTTGCTTCTTTGAGGAGGTTCATTACACTTCAGGTGCAGCTATGGTTAGTTGCAGTAAGTATGCATGCTTTCAAGTGATTTATTCAGCTTCTAGTTGTTGAATCTGTGCACGTTTCTCAATGATGTGTCCCAACTGCATTTGCAGACTGAAGATGAAGCAGAATTTAGAATAAAAGATGATCAGCTTTGCTAATGTCTGGGGGTGTTGTAAATTTTTATATAATACAATTTGCTCAAGCAGATATATCTCTTTCCCCTTAAGCTTAGAAACAAGAGATTTCATTTGTTGGTTGGAGATACTGTCTGGAAGGGAGTTATCCTTCCTCAAAGGTCATACTGACTGCTGACTAAACTTGCGATTTGTCTTTGCAAATGATCTGTTTGCTGAGTGGGGTATTGGAGTTGAGAGGTTATTGTTGGCTACAGTGAGACAGATGAGGGTCCCAAATTACAAATACTCTCTGGAAGGAATTTTGATTTTCATCCTGAAAATGCTTATAGACATACTTTTTAGTGGTGTTATTAACAGATTTAGGCATTTACAGAGTAATTACTAGAAACCATCAAACTGAGCATTGATAAAAGCTCTATCAGGAATTCAGGAATGATGGCAAAAACTCATCTGAATTAGATTTTATAAAGCTTCTGAAGTTATACTTGAGAAATTCTTCTATGGAGAGAGGAAGGCCTAATCTGAAATCTTCAGTGCTCCTATATTATGTGTGGGCAGTCTGCAGGAGATTTTGCTGTTTGGAGATATTACATGGGGAGAGTTACGGTGAGAGCATTTGTGGCATTGCAGAGGCAGAAGAAGTTATCTAGGTAGGAACACAGTCATTGAGGGGAGGGAGAATTTATGAATGTCTACTTGACTGTAACAGTACTTGACTGATACTATATATTACTTTCAGGTTAGAAATGTGTTTGTCTTCCATTAATGATATGTTTTTAATATTTTTCCCCCCTTTAACCTGTGTCCTGTAGAGAGAAAGCTGAAGTAATACTGTGAGTCAACTTACTGGATTTATATGTAAATACAACTTGGTATTGACCTGTACATTTTTCTTCCATTGAGGTCTCAACCCTGTATGCAGATCCGAGGAAAGAATTGGTAATATCACAACATGGAAGTTTTGTTCACTACCTGATTGTGTTCCTGATTGCTTTTCCTTTGGTAAATATTCATGTAAATCTTGCTGACGCTGAGCCTCAGCTAGTTTATTCCCATCTGGGTCCACTCTTTGCTGGAGCTTAGGTCACTTTTTAGCTGCTCTTACAGGTCATTTCATGGGAAGGGCTGCAGCCGGACAGCAAGATGCAGTCCAGTCTCTGACCTCCAGCATGGCTACATCTACACTTGGAGGAAAACCTGGGGAGGTGCATCTGAAATACCCTCCGGCATTCAGAAACTCGGTGAGAAACGCAGTCCTCACAGACTTTTTCTGCAGAAAGGGATTCAGTCACTCTTACCCAGGGAATTTTTCCTTGAAACCATTACTGAGTTAATAATACTCATGAAATTTAAAAGACATTTAAAGTATAATAATATTAGATTAAATGTTGTTATTTCTGCTGTTCATGAATGGGAAAGCTGGAGCTGAGGTAACTGTACCAAACTGAGCACAGTACCACTCCAGTGAGTGTCAGAAGAGAAGTATTTACTTGGAAAAATCCATTGTATGATTTTGCTCTCAAGGATTTTTTCATATGCCTGTATCTGTAAATTATCTCACCACAATGAGAGGTCATGGCATTTTTTTGGCTTGCCTTTATCACCAGCTATAGCAGTTAAATAATAAATAATATAATGGATAGTGACTGAAAACTCAGATATATTAAGATAAAACAGCCACATTTCAGATATTATCTGTATCTGGAAGATAAAATTTAATAGCAAAGTGCTCAGTTATTTAAGGAATATGATTTTATGAAATTTTGCTTGTGTTCTTTCAGGCTTATTAATCCATGAAAAAATTGTATTCTTCTCTGTCTTAAGTATAAAAGAGATCAATCTCTATGAAGTAAGACTTAAATGAAAACGATCCTGGCTGAAAATGTGAACAGTTGTAAAGATTTTGAAGTAATTTAAAGAAGAATCAGTCAAGAGATCTGAAGTGTATCTTGGTTTTGGAAATGGGATCAGTATATTAGAGAGGCCCGTTCATCTCCCAGTCTATATTTAGCATCCTGCAGTGAACCAGTGACTGCCTTCATCACAGTCCAGCGTGTATCACAGAGTCATGTCTTATGACCCCACAGGGTATCTGCTGTAGTCAGTATTTTGGGATGGGTCAGCAATAAAGTTCTGTCTTTCAGCCTTGTCTTTTAACATGAGGCATACTGTAATGGATATGTGACCTTGGCAGGTTATGCTGTTCCTAGTATGGATCTGTGGATTAATTTCGAACTTAGGGCTGCCTTCCCTACCTCTAGAGGGTGTGCAGGTGGTGGCAACAAATCACCACACATGCAGTTCATATTGTTTTCTGGAAGGAGAATAGAATTGTTATCTTGCAGTCTAGCCCTGGGGATTGCTGGTTACATGTTCTAAAAACTCATTAGCATGTTAACTTGACTGAACACAGTAATTAATGAAGAACACTGGAAAACTGTTGGAACACCTTGTGAAAATGATGGCACATAGAGGTACAGTTCTGGAGGATGTCATTTACTGATCTGCAAATTTCTTTCATGTAACAAATGCAGAATAAACAAGTTCATTATTAAATAATCCAAATATGTTAATAATCCTGCATTTTTCTAAATTGCTGCAGACAACAGTTGCCACTGTCCTTTATTCAGGATGGTAACCCAGACATCATTGTTTAGATGGACCTTTATAATTCCTAAAATGATTTCTGTCTACCTAATATCTCAAAGGTATGACCTCTCTGTCACCACAGCTCAAAATATTGTGCAAACTCTTAATATTTTGGTTCTTGCAACCTCCTTCTGTCTGGACTCAGCAGTATGCTCTATGTGCTCATCCCGGTGGCTGTACAACCCCTGCTCCTCAGCAGCTCCTCTTACTGCTCCCTCCTTGTCTGGGGAGAAAGTTACTTCTCTTCACTTTCAATAGCTGTTAGAAGTTTCTGGCTAGCTAATTTCTAAAATTACATTTATAAGTGAAAAACAAAATAAAACCAGACAGTCAGCTTTGCATGATTCATTAAGTGGAAGGAAACAACAAATGGAACTGTTCCTTTTTGCTGGGTCTGACAGCCTCAGCATCACATGATAGAAGTGATTTTCATACACCAATAAACTACTTGACAGCAGTAGACTAACATGAGTGCATTTCTAACTTACTGCAACTAAACCTAACTTCAGTAAACCTGTAACTAAACCTACGATGTCTTTTTTTCCAGTCACTTTTTGAAAGTGACACCTATTTTGGCAGATGCTGAACTGTTGCATGAGCTGGGAATTTATATTCTTTGACAATTTTATGAAGATTAATTATCACATGGTTGATGAGAGTCTCCTTCTTGCATTATTTGTCTTTGTCTGAAGGTACTGAGTTAGAGAAATGGATGACTGGTGGAAGAACAAACAGAATGGCAACACAGCTTCTCAGCATGTGGCAGGGAAACTAGGATGCAGATGAATTAATAATGTTAAAGATACACCTAGTTTTACAATTTTCTCTGAGGTTGGGAGCTAAAAAACTCCCAAATTAAGTTGCTGATAGAGACTGGTAAGAATATGGGGAAAACAGTCAGTGGGATACCATGGAAGAACATACTGAAATCAGTCTCGTGGGTTCTTTGAAATAGGTTGCTGTCAAAATCCTAGGGCTTGACAATCTTTGAGGAAGGTACCCACGAATTGGAGCGGTTTGTTAATTTTCAGGTATGTTTTTAGGCAGCTGCTTCTCCCAAAACACACTTCTACATTGGTATACTTTTGCAATCTCAAGTATGGAATAAGGATGGACCTAATGTTCTTGGGGTAGTTTAATTAATTGCAAGTGATCATATTGCTGTCATAGCATCACTGTCTTTTTTGGACATTCTACTAAACCTCTAAAACTGTAAAAATTTTGTGCAAATTCTTCAGAAACAGGAGCGAAAAAGAATATTTTTGCTTGTGACCTTGGATGAAACAGCAGTCCAGATCTTTGCAACTAAGTGTCTTAAGTACTTTTTCTATCTTACAAACTAACCTCTGGATGACAGGTGTTTAAAATTGGTTTATATCAAGGTAGGTAGGTGTTTAGATAGGCTGAGTCCACTGTGCCTGCTGTTTCAGTTCTGCATCCAGTCATTCAATACACTGTGTTTACTAAAGCATACTTTTATTTTCCCCAAAGACATAGCAAATAACACTGCCAGCTCTTGTATCCTGAGGGGAGAAAAGAAAACCAAAATCACAAAAAACTCCCCAAAAAACCCAAAACAAACAAACAAACAAAAAAACCCCCACCAAAACCAACAAAACCCACTGGAATTTTTTTCTTCATGTGGAGAGTCATGTCAAGCTTTTGAGTCTGTAGTGTTTCTAAATTCCTTTCCCAATGGAAAGGTGAAAAAATGTTTATTTTTCTTCTTTAATATATAGATGTTTTCTAATTATACCACTAAAAATTTAAGACATAAGACTTCAATTTGAGTGGCTTTTTAGCTACTCTGCCAGTAAAATTTTTTCTTCTTTTGCTTGTGCCCAGTTGGTTTCCTAAGGGACTAATGATCTTTTCTTACCTCTGTTCTCTCTGCTTAACTCAAATTGTCCCTCAGAGGACGAAGGAACTGGAACCTGAAGGCTTACTAATGGTCACCCTTGTAAGAGAATCCCGTGGATGTTGCTGAGGGTGAAAGGTGCATAGCTTTTAGCACCGTGATTTATTTCCTTTGAAGTTTCAGCACCATCCTGGCATTTACCTCACATTGGTTTGGCTTTCGGAAAACTCTCTGATGCATTCAAACACGTAGATATTTATAAATATATATATGTATATATAAAAGCACTGACGTACATTGCTGTCTCCATTAATAAAAGCAGCGAACATGATTTATATTTTGTTGAGTCAAGCACTAGTACTTTTGGATAAAGAAGTCTTTAGCAGGTACAAACGGCAGGCCAAATCCTCAAGCTGTTTACTAGCCGTTAATTCCAGGCTCAATCCAGAAGCTCTTACTCAGGCAAAATGCCTGTAAAGTAACAGCATGCTTTATCTTCTTATTCTTGAATTTTTTAAGAGTGCTGTGTGATTTTTTTTTTAAGTTGTGCAGGTTTCTATCAACCCCACATCATCTTGTCTTGTGCAGCCTCACGAGTGACTGCTTGTGCAGTGTGAACTGTGGTGCATTATATGGTAAATCACCTGCAGCTGCAATGTATCACAGTACGCTGTAGACAATGTTTTTACATTTTTGCTTTGATTATTTGCAACAAGTAACAGAGACTGTAAGTGGCAAAATGGTTTGTCTTGAAAAGTAGCCGTTGAAATACTGCTGCAAAAGTAACCGTAGTTTGGAAAATTATATGGTACAAAATAACGTATTTTGCTACTTACAGTTTTATTCATTTCTGAAAATGATTGCTCTTTTGCAGGCATGGAGATCTGGACATGTTTCTAATATAAAATGAATGGGAAATACGTCAATTGTTCAAATAGCTCTTAAATGTATTTTAGCTTGATAGCTGATTGTATATTATGTTTGCAGCCTTTGTGCAAAGCAGTTTCAAATAGCAGAGTTTGTTCCATAATGAACATAGATGAAGACTGTTCTTTATATTATCAATCTAAACCCCCATGTGTATTAATATAATGCTGTTGATGTTAAGTTGCCCCATTGCTTGGAATTTATTGCCACATTGCTTGACACATAGCTGTCAACTAAAAGAACTCCTTGCAACTCCAACTTAAGACTTATCACTTCCCATTTAGAAAATGACCTTACAAGTTAGTCAAATGACTGGACTGCTATGGAACAGCAGCTGTTAGTGGAAAGTTCTCAAAATTGACATGGATCACTTACTGGTCTCTCCTTTAATTGCTGATATCATTGCCTGTGTATGCAGTGTTTATCAATGACTGTAATTGCTTTATACTTCTCAGACCATTCTCTAATGATTATGATCAGTTTTTAGCTTCTAAATTGAAAATATGTGAGGATTAATCTACTGGTTTGTTTTGAGCATTTTCTAGCAATTTTGGGTAAATTGCTAATTATTAATAACACCCTTGAGGCATGAAAATAAATACTGTAACATTCTCATGTTGAAATATATATTCTTTTGAAAGCTCTGGGACCATATTTGGCCCAGTTGATTTACATAACTTGCCAGCATAGTGTTGTGAAAGAGTAAAACAAAATAGCTCAGCTGCACCTGCTGTCTTCAAGATGTTTCTGAGTGAAGAGTCCCAGACAAGCATGGGGTTTTTGTGGTCATCTCTTTGGTCCATTGCCCACCTGCCCTGGACCACTGCAAAATACAGTGCCTGAGCTCATCATTTTAGCTTAAGGTAAATGACAGATTCTCCGCATCAGCTGCTACTTAAGTCTGGTTTTGTACCAGTTCTCTGCTTGTCATTAAAGAAATTAGATCTGTCTGGAAGATTATCTGCAGAGAGGTATGATCATCCAATGAAAAACCCTTGCATTTATAAAGGTTTAAAAAGGTGATCGTTAACAGCTGGTAATTAAAGATACCACTGCTTTAGTGCACTTACCCTCATTTGAAGTTTAATCCTGTTCTGTAATATTCAGCGTGGAACAGTTGGTCGTGGGACTCAATTTGTGTAGAGCCACAGTTGTGCAGATACTCTCAGTGTAACTGGGTACAAATATACTTTGAACCTGTTTCCTGTTGTGGAGTTCCTCCTTGCATTGTGGTGTATGCTAATACGTTACAACTTGCAACTTGCAGCGTTTTATTGCTTAATTTAAGCATAGTTTGCATTTCTTATGGTTTGATTGGTTGGCAGGGCATGCAGAAATTCTGAGTCACATGCACCTATTTCTGGATGCCCAATATAATTAGGTGCAGCCCTGAAGCAACATGTTTTGTGCAACTTTCCAGGCACACAAAATGCAGAAATATAAGGGAGGGTTTAAAAATTGTTTGGAAAAAAAATTAGTGCCATTTAAGTTTGAATTAAGATTGTATTTGTTCTGATGAACTTCATAGTATGAGATTCTGCTGCTTTTTTTTCTTCCTGTTTTCTTTTTTTGTTGTTGGGTTTTTTGTTTTTTTTTTTGTTTTAGTAATTATAACTTTGATACATATGAAATATGCCAGATGGACATTTCTGAAAATGTCAGTGTCCTGTATAACCTTGGAGCAGCTATGTAGAACCACATGTTCATAAAATTCCACAAATTTCTATTTTCTGTAGCCTTGTCCTGAGTCATTGCTGTTGAAAGTGAGTTTTGTTTCTGTAGCTTGTGTAGTCTGGTTTGCAAGACCAGCATGCTAAAAAGTGTGTTGATTAGTGGTGCTGCAGTTGGGTGCATGGTGCCGATTGAAAACAGGACTGAAACCAGCAGCTTCTTCCAGGAATTATTCACTGCTGCTAATTTTTGGCTCCTACAAATTGGGTTTGAGTTTGTCACTAGGAGAGGAAAGCAGTTTGACTGTAATTGTCTTACTAAAATGGAAAAGTATCCAAAAAAGGTTTCTGTACGTTTGAAGACTAAGATTCTATTGAACAGATAATTTTTAACTGCATCAGTCATGATTAAGTGCTTAATTGCATGTGTGTAAATAACGGAGTAAAATCCGTATGGGTAGTAATTTAGGGCGAAATTAGGTGCCACAGTGTATAGTACTGGTTTCCTTGAAATACAAGAAATCTATCAATTCCCAGAGCACAAAATCGCATTCATCCATTTTTTGAAAATGTTGCCTCCTAAGAGAAGTGTGTAGAATTTAAAGGCATAGGGAAAAAACCCCAATTTATTGTGCATTTTTAAAAGAAATCCAGAATCTAATTTTAGTCTTCTTTAGATTTGTTTTTGGAGGTCTGCCCCAGTTTTCTTGGCTTTGTTTGAGAGGTGGTGTCCCACATCAGGTACCCTTGGCTGAGTGCAGGCATGGTTTCCTCTGGGTGGTACCAGTAAATGTCTACCAAGGTGTGGCTGTGTGTGAAACTAGGCTTGCTTTTTAGTGCTCGTGAGCTGCTGGCCTGCTGGTATTCTGGTAGTCACTTCAAATCTGGGTAGTCAGTCTAGTCTGTAGTGACGTGAATGCTAGGTTTGGTTCACTAGGTTTTCACAGTTACGGTTAGTTAGGCCTTTTCCTTGTTGTCAATCTTCATTTATTTATTTTTTTTTAATAGAGGGTCTTTTGAGTCTTGTTTATTTCCCCTACTAAAAATCCTCTGCGTGTGATTTTTTTTTCCTGTAAAATATTACCTTAAAATTAAAAAGATTTCATTTAATGTACACATATTGCAAAACTGTATTAATTAGTTGACTAGATTATTCAATTTCTTTTATGTAATATACATTTTATAGTCCAGTTACGTAGATAACCACAGGAAATGCATTCCTTAAAATTCCAGTAAATAACATAGACAACATCTTGAATTTCCAATAAAAGAAAATGAGGTGATATTGGAGACACAGAGAATAGAAAAATAAAGCCAAAACTGAAATTTGGGGAAATTGCTGGGGCATTTTTTGGTTTATTTTTGAAAATTTGGGAGATAATTTTTATAAAAATGTCATTCTAAAACCAACGCACCGTAGTTTTTAAAAGCTAACATTGATGCGAACGAACATTTATCCCTTGCTCTGTAGCTTCCAAAATTTTGACATTTCTCCCATGCTTCAAGCTTTCCCGTCCTTTCTGTGATGTTTTCCTTCTGACCCAGCAGCCATGCACTGGATAGGTGCATCAGTGCACTGTGAGCACGTGTAGCTGCCATTTAATCCATATGCTGGGATATTCTTCATGCTGAATGCGTACAGAAGCACCACCAGGTGAATCAGTTCCAACAAATTGTAGACCCACCTTTAGGAGGCCTCTAGAGCTTTTGTACGTAAGTGTATGTGTATTTGTGTATAAACATGTTGTTAAAGGAGCGGCTCCTGATCATGAGGTGAAATGATGTGGGCTTTCCTGTTTCCATGTCACTGGGGGCTAGCTTGCACCAGAACTGAGAGGCTGCATCTATCCTGGCTTGTACTTGGCTGTGGATCTCTTCTGGGCATCAAGTGATAGTCCTTACACATATTCCTTGGGGTTTTTGTCCAAACTATCAAAAAAATTGAGAAAACTGTTACAGCCCATCAGAATGGTGGTTTTTTATAGCACAAAACTTAAATCCCATGTCTTATGACCTATTGTTAAGTAGCATGTGAACCAGTTCTGTGGCTACTTCATCCATCTGGTGTCCATTTCCCCAGCTATGTGGGGTTGTGGGAGCAAACTGTCCCTGAAGACAAAGAGCAAAACAGAGCTGGAGGCTGAACAGCTGAAGTGTCCAGGACCATGGTCCCCAAGACCTCTTCCCGGCCACCTTGCCTTTAGCAGTATAGGCATACCCAAAACTTCACAGACCATCGTGTAGAAGGGGTGATTGGCAGTCAGAGCTGGTAGAGAATATTCTTCGTCTTGTGAAAATGTGGGATTTAAAAAATTGCATCCCAAATTGCAGCAAAGAGTTGGTGTTACCTCTTTTCTAAATCAAATGTAAAATTATGTCTTAGATAAATACTGGGCTTCAGTTTAGCTCCGTCATACTTTTTTTAAATATACTGAGCTTAACTTCACTAAGAAGACTTTCCCACCTGAAATCAAAGTGCTTTGCAGACTTCTCAACATTCTTGTGAAGCAGAAATAAAATCAATCATTTCCTTTGATGAAAGTTTGGATACTTGTGAATCGGTAGGTTTTTTTCAGGAAAAATATTTGCTAAAAATTCCCAACCAGCTATTCTCTCTCTTCTACTTCCCCCCCCTTTTCTCTGCAGGTGACCACAATGCAGAAAAGAGGTGAGACTCCCATTAGAGACTTCTGTTGCATTTTTCATGGGGAATTCACAGAGGGGAGGCTAATACTCTGAGATGAGTTTCTTCCCTCTGCTTGGTGCTCCAAGAAGCACAATTCCATATTACAGGTACAAAGTAGAGTTGGGGAGCTGAAGGAAAGGGTGGAGAGAGAGGGTGTAAGTACTGCTGAATAATGGTTAAAAGTATTAGAAGCTGTTAATGGAGTTTGGCACACTCACCTCCAGCTTCAACTTGTAATCACCTACTTCTACCCCTCCAGGAAAGACAAATTACTGTGAAAGAGTTGGTGAGTCTTTCTGGACTGGCTTCTGTAACTTGGGGAGCAAGGGTGCTCTGCCTTAAAACTGTAGAAGTTGTATGCATAAGCATGTTTTTTTCACCCTTTCTTACTCAGACTCTGTCTCTTTAGTAATACTTTCAGTTCTAATCTTAGTGTTTCACAGGGCTTCTGCTGTAAAGAGCCAAGGACCGCAGCAGTGCCCCGTTGCAGAGCTAATAACCACAGCCTGCTGGCTGCAGCACGTAACTGGGCTTGCACAGGACGTGCACTGAATAGACTCACTTTGGTCTTTGCAGTTATCAAGGGCCCAGGTCTTATCCCTCAGGACTGCAAAGGTGTCTCTGTACTGTGGAATGATTAATACTTGAAAACCTTTAATGAACCAGCCGCAGTGTCATTGTGCTAGCTGTTTCAGGCTTCTTCTTTTGTCCCACTAGAGATCCAGGCACTTCAGAAGAATCCAACTAAAAGGAGGTGTTTGTCCTTCATAAAGAATCACAGCATCTTAGAATAGTTTGGATTGGAAGGGGCCTTTAAAGATCATCTAGTCCAACGCCCCTGCAATGAGCAGGGACATCTTCACCTAGATCAGGTTGCTCAGAGAACCTGGCCTTGAATGTTTCCAGGGATGGGACATCTACCATCTCTTTGGGCAAACCTTATAGTTTTTGCTTCCTTTTACCTGACGTCTTGTATATGTAAGTAATATTTTAGAAGTGTATTTTATCCCCCAGCACACATTAAAGAAAGTTACTCCCTTCATATATATTTCTTCATCTTTACTTACAGTATTTCTACCTTGATGTGTTTTTTTAAAGACCTCTAATCAAAATGAGCAGTTCCAGTATGAAATGCAGCATTTGTGGACTTTATATGAATGTACAAAATGTTTGGACTGATGAATAATGTGTGTAGTACTTTTGTGTTTAGTAGTAAGATGTAGTGTTTTAACCTTTTTATTTTTATCTGTGCCTAAAATACTTTAAGATAAAGAAACCCTTTTATTATGCTACTAATCGGAGGATAATTCAAAGCAAAGTTTCTGCAAGTTAGAAATATTCTTCAGGTTGTTTAACATTTCACAACTCCTGGTTGAGAGAATGCAAATGAAGCAAGCCAGTAATTGAAGACAAGTTGATGTTACACACTGGTGTTTCTTCTTTTAAATTTGGCTTGAGGCATAAAATAACAGCTTGAGAATCCAGTACAACCACCACTAACTTTTATGATTCATTTAAAGTAGTCACAGTTTTAAGCATGAAAGAGCTTTTTGAAGCTATGCTCTTGATACCAAAAAAAAAAAAAAGAAAGCCCTTAAATGTGTCTATGTTTTGCTGGCAGGTGCTGCTGTAACTATGAGGGTTTCTCAGATCAGGAAAATAGCCTAAAAACTACAGCATTTTTTTGTGTTATGCTAAGAAATACCAATCAAGTGTCATTCAGCACCGAGTTCTGGGAAAATAGTGTGTGTGTTTGGCAGTTTCTGCTGGTCCTAACCCTGTCGATCTCAGTTGATAGTTGTTTCTAGAGAGAACCACAAGGAAGTGCAACAGAAACCTGTTGATCATCCTGCAGTTCTAGTTGCAAGGAACACTGATGGGTGATGACTCTGAACCACTTTGCTTCACAATCCTGCCCAGCAGTCTGTCCTGCTTTCTGTCTGCCTCCTCAGGTCCCTGTGCTTTCAGTTTGTCATTTGCCTTCTCTGTTTCCTTAGTGGCCCTCTCTGGAGGCAAGCTGAAGGGAAGCCCGCTGAGCAGAAACATCTATGAATTTTGTAGCTGGAGCTTTGGAGATCCTACCACATTCCCATGGACTTTTTCAAAATTTTATAATTTAGAATATAAATAACTTAATAAATACACTTAATAGTTCTCCTGATTAAATTAAGAATTAAAATATATAGAAATTTAAAAAAAAAATTTGTGGGAATTTTTATGTCCACTCCTGGTTGTGAATATATTTTAGTTTAAATAAACATCTAAATGTTTTGTTTGAAATAAAAATATGCATCATGCAGGAAACCAATTGACCCAGACATTTTCACAGTTTCTATGTTTGATCTGTGAGGAATGTTTGCTGTGGAGTTTCTGGGATCTCCTTGATATCCTGCTACCCAAGGCTTTGGAGTAAAGAAAAAAAAACAGGTAGCTGATACTCTGCAATATGACTCTTCCCTTTTTCCTCCTGAAGCTTCCTGATGATCCAAACTCTCTACATATGTTGGGGAGTTAGGGAACAATGACAGCTAACATCTTGAGGTCTCAAATTTTTTAAAGATGAGGTTAGAAGCTATGAGGATATCACCATTTATGGTTCTGGGATAGCATGTAGACTGCACAGGTTAATTTTTGTAACAAGCAAGACACAAATAATACATTGAAATCCTGTGGAAGAGAATGGTTAAGGCCACTGAAGTTCCTGGAAGTGCCAGGCAAGTGCAGAGCAAACCATTTTGCTGGGCTTGGCTGGACACAGGCGTGGTGGGGAACCTGCTCCTTGGCAAACAGGTATTTCTGCTGTGACCTCTGTGTTCAGTGAAAAGGAGTTATTGCCTCACATTTTGCAAAGGTATTAGGCAGTCACAACCTTACTTCATGTTCACTGACTGATTCCAAGACAATATTGGTAGCTCTCTTCTCCAAGCCCTGTTCTTTGCATATAAAGTTAGCAATTAAAAAATGCAAAAGATGCTGGATGAGCAGAGAATTGCAGAACTGCAGAATAAGCTGAGGTGGAAGGGACCCACAAGGATCATCAAAGTCCAGCTCCTGGCCCTGTACAGGACCATCCCCAAGAGTCACACCATGTGCATGAGAGCATTGTTCAAACGCATCTGGAACTCTGTCAGGCTTGGGGCTGTGACCACTGCCCTGGGGAGCCTGTTCAGTGCCCAGCCACCCTCTGGGTGAAAAACCTTCTTCTAACATCCAACCTAAACCTCCCCTGACACAACTTCAGGCCATTCCCTTGGGTCCTGGCACTGGTCAACACAAAGAAGAGATCAGTGCCTGCCCCGCTGCTTCCCCAAATGAAGAAGTTGTAACTGCAATGAGGTCTCCCCTCAGTCTCCTCCAGGCTGAACAGACCAAGTGACCTCAGCTGCTCCTGATATGGCTTCCCCTCAGTGTGATTTTAATGAACAAGTAGCCCCTTAAGCAACAAAATGAATAAAACATGGCATTATGTTTGTTTTCTGCTTTGGTGCCTTGAGATGATCTGAGCTCATTCTGATGCTTTTTCTTCTGCTGTGGCATATTGCATGTTCCTCTTCCGTGGATTTCTGATGCACAGCAAGAGCTGTGTCACATGTGGCACCTTTCTTTGGCACAAAATTTGCACATAATTTCTTTCCTCTGCCAGGTCATTTATTTTCATTAAATATGTAAGAAGTCAAAATTTTTAGTCAATTCTCTTTCTCAAGTCAGATCAGAATCAGCTATTGAGTTGAAAAGCCAAATTTCTTTGAGGGGAACCTGGAGTGGATGAGTGGGCACACAAACCACCTGCAGAAGTCTTGTTTTCAGAAGAATCCAACTCCATCTGACTGCTATCCCATCTGCTAGTAAAGAGGACTAAACTGACCATGTTCCCAGAAGCAACCAGTTCAAGACAATGTGGCGTGGTTTTTTAGAATACACTAAGAGTTGGTCCAGGGATATCTGATTTAAATGAATGGCAGTAGTAACACTGATTCTCTTGTGCCATAAACATGGATTGTGCTTTACAAGGAAAAGAGGAGTCCTTTCTTTTAAAGGTTAACCTCAACAAAATGCAAATCACAACATATTAAAGTTGGTTTGACACTTAGGTTTTTCCCAGGGTCTTTCAGCCATGAACAAGAACAGCATTTCCTTTGAGTGAGAATTCTCCCAGGAAGGTAAATGTTAAGTACCCCCACACGTGTTAGTTAATCCTTAGGGACTAGAAAGGTGATTATATGAGGATGAAAATCACAACCTCTTTCTTTTACTAGCCTGGAGGGATGTTGGTGTTAATCAATGATAGCGCTTTCTAAGTAGTAGCCAGCATTTGGAACTGTTATGCAAAGAAAACTCTCTAAATGAACTGGGTGCCCACTGGGCTGAAAGGAATGAACAGAGAAGGGCTGCCAAGAAAGCAGAGTATAGGGCACCATTTGGATAAGGCCAGGTGTGTGGGGTGGATGAGGGAGCCGTATGGGAAAGGGGCTTTGCACCTTCAGAAGCATCCAAAAATGCTCTTACTCCTTAGGGAGCTGATGCAACCATGCTGTGGGAAGTACATTAAATTAGATTTAAAAAGTACTTGAGATTGTGTGGAGAAAAACTCACTAAATATATTCACTGTTTCATGTAATAAAAGAACACTTGCAGGTTTTTCTTTTCTGCACCTTTTTCTTCCCAGCAAAAGAACAGTATCTTATTTTATTGCCTTGAAAAATTAGGCTTTTTTAGTCATAAATAGAGACTTTACCTTGGGTAACTGTTCTGTAGAAAAACAGTTTAATTGGTAGTGTTTGAACTCTACTAAATAAATTTGTTTTGGAGTAAGTTAATTCAGTTCTAAATCAGCATGTTTTAATATCAAATGTTTTAGAGTGACTTTGCTCTCTGCGCTACACAGAAAAGGCAATATCCTGCTTCAGGATAATAACATGTAGTCATATCTCTCAGTAAAATTTTCTTCAAGGCTGTGCATGTTATTTAATATAGTCTCGTCAGAATGTTGGAGGCAAAGAAAAATCGCATACTGGTGACAAAAGAGGTTCCAACCTAAGTGGCTTTGTTTTTAATTTTGTGGCTTTCATGAGAATGATGATTTTAAAGTCTCTTTGTTTTCTACTGCTGATTTGTAGGTGTAACTGAGAAATACTTTCTCTCTTGTGTTTTTTTTTCTCCCCCAAATTTAGCTCCAGTGGATTCAAAACTAAACTCTTTGTTAACTAATGAGAGCTTTACAGAAATACATATAAAAGTAATAGATGGGATTAAAATTACTGGCGTGAAACAAGAGGCACACATCAATAATCCAGAATGACCAAATGCCTTAGAGACAACATGCTCAAGGTTAGGTTCACAGACTAGTTGAATAGCAGGAATGGAGAGATTAAGTGTATGTGAGCAAAGACTGTGTATTTGTATAAATTAGTTCAATTGTAAACTTGGGAGGTAATTTAAGTGCAAGACTGGGTTGTCATAATTCATACACCTGAAATTCAAAAAGCAGCAATAGTTTTGCTGCATGCCACCCTGTGCCTTTGAATACCAGTACATCTACATGTGGTAAATGCTGTGAAAGTAGATGACAGACTAAGGCACTGCCCCTTTCAGGGTTCCTTGTTTGAATGTCACCATTTTGGCTGTGTCGCCAATTTGTCTCTGTCAAATGAATTAGATCATGCCTGTTTCTGGCTGTGTATCCATCACAAAAACACCCAAAACACCAGTATGAACAACATTTCATTTGTCACTATTTGGCAGGATAGCTAAAATCTCTAGGCAGATATGTTAAAAAATAAAGTTATATGAAAGCTGAAATGCTGTTTTTTCAGGAAGAGGTCACTGAAAGGCTTGGATGGAAGGGAGACTCTTGGAAAGAGGATGCTTGAACTGGTTTTGGTTGTTTTTTTGTGTTTGGGGTTTTTTTTTCCCCTACTAAAGAAAGAACATCATTGCATGTCTAAAATAAAGAAGAAAGACAAACAGCCAAGAACAAATGCCTAGAATTCCTTTTTATTCTACATATTCTTGTCAATTTTATAACAGAATATTATATTTTTAACAAGATAGTTTATATCATTTTAAGCTAAAGATAATGCTAAAGTATTATCTAAATACTAACCTACATACTAAAGAAAATAAATTGACAGAGCACCTATTATTTAATCAAGATTTTTTCCTAGATACTGATGATCTTTGAAGGACAAGAACAGTTTCTGGAAGACTTAAGTAAATGCCATATCTTTTATCAGCAGTAAATGTGCAAGAAGTTAAAGTCTGTGTCCCTTTCAGGTTTCTAAGATTTGTAGAGTTGTAAACATTCTAGCAAAATTTCAGATGCCAACAGAATCCTATTAAAAATATTATTATAAAGTTCTTTATAAAAACTTTTTTCCTATTTATGTTTTTATTGGCTCTCTGTAGGATATGGGTTCATAACCCAGTCATAATCAGTTCCACTCTGAAATTAGAAATGGGAATGAAGCCACTTTTCCACAAGTTAGAGAGTAAGAGCTGCTTTGGTGCCAGCAAAAATACGACTAATAATGGTTCTTCCTAAAGATATGAAGTACAAGAGGCAAGGTATAAAAATGGTTATCTGGATGAAATGTGATAAATCATTAAAAGATATATTGTAAATTAATGTAACTCATTTCTGTCTACATCTATAAAGTAAAAAAACCCTGGAGTTTTGCTGATTTGCTTTAAAATATTTTAAATCCTGTAAACATATGCCAATATAATTTGTATTGCAGTTAACAATTTATATGCTTCTATCTCTAGAAATTTTCAGGGATTTTTTTTATATAATGTGGACTTCTAAAGCAATTTAAGATGAAAACAAATACGAAGAATTGTGGAGCAGCTGTCAATTATTTCTTAGAATTCATGGGGATTTTTTCTTCCTGGAATAAAACACCGGGATTTAAGGGAGCTGGAAAACCAGACAGATGAGAATTACTGTCTTAACATGCCAAAATATGATCTTATGCCTAATTTTGTTAGAATAAGTTTTATTTGCAAGTTCAGTTTCCTTGTGTAGGCAGTGTGGACAGAAATGCTCCAGTCTGGTTGTGTTTTAGAGAGGGAAGTGGTGACAAATTTGAAACAAGTTATTTTACTTTAATTGCAGTGCCTGCTGACAATGAAAGGCAAAGGGGTAATTAGTGTATGAATTTCTGTGCATTTCTGAGGCATGCTGTGTGGAGGACCTTTCTTGTAGGTTTTTGCAAGCTTGTCACACCAACATGCAGATTATTGAGGAAGGGATTTGGTGGTGTTCTCTGTTAGTTTCCTTGGAACCTCTATAGCAGTAAGACACCTTTGAAGTAGTCGAGGGCCAGAGATGATAGTTTGTACACCATAAAAGATGAAAGAAGTCATTCCCATTTCTGTAGAGCTGAGGTTCATGGGTCTCTCAACAGGGTGGAGTGTTGAGGGACCTGAACCCAAGCTCCAGTGTGAGGACCAAAAATGAACTTCCTTAAGGTGAAAATCTTTCAATTACTCATTTCTAGAAGGGTAATTGCTGAGGAACTCTGGAGAAGAAGTTGTGTCCAGATTTTAAACTGCAAGAATAATAACATAGAAGAAAACATTTGCTCTCAAGCATCTCAAGGTATATCAATCGTTAGGCATGTGTATGTCTGAACTCAATTTTTTAATTAAATTGTGTATGCTGAAATATTTTTAATCCTTATGTTTTTAATATCTGAAAAGTGTATACCAGAACCACTCTTTAGATAATCTAGTTTATGGCATGTTCATCAGTGGGGATTATGGAGATTTTGATTTTAAAATTGTAAATAGAAGAAAATGGACAGAATGTTGCATAGTGCTTGGATATAATTTATGTATCTTTGGGGCATTAGTCTCAGATGCAAAAAGATCCATTCAAAAGAAGCCAGGTAGTAATTTATATATAAATATGTATTTCAACAAAATATAATGTTAAGCAATGTCAGAGAAAAAATTGTGCTTTGTGACACTGTGTATTTTGCAATAATTAAGATATGCTCATGTTGAATATATGACAGATATTCAGTTTTATTTTTCTTGGCTATTCTTTGCCTTTGGCAAACTTGATCAAAGAATTTGTTTCAGGATAATCAACAGAACCCTAGGAGTTGAGGGGGACAGCGAGTCTCTATTAGGTAATGGCTAAAACCATTTAAAGGTTTGATCTGAGATGGCAGATTTGGCTCAAAGCTCCAAGCATGCCTAATATGAAAAAAAGTATGGAAAAGAAGGTCAGTTTGATTAAAAACATGGTGTTTTTCCAATTACAGTAGTTGAAGATCAAGTATAAGAACAGTGGATGTCTGAGAGAGCAGATGTGTGCTATTGGTAGATGTGTTGGCTTCAAAAAACCTTGTGAATTGACAACTAGCAAATAGCTGTGCTGAGGCAGAGTGTTGTGTGGTGTGTTTTGGCTTGGTTTTATTTCACTACTTTAGCAACAAGAAGTCCTGATTTGTTCTGGCTGGTGCAGCATAATGCACCTCACCTTCCTTGCTTGCTGGTGGGATCTCTTCCTGCTACTTCTCCCTGAAGACAGTAAAGTCAATTCACCTCCGTAACATTTCAGACCTTTTTGAGTATGGTCTACAATTTTTTTATAGTGTAAATCTTTATATATTCTAGGCATGTTTTCGCTCTTGAAGCATTTGGTTTAAGTCTTGTACCAAACCCACTGTAGCTCTTTCATGCCCAGAAAGCAGTGTTGAATTTTATGTTTTCTCAACAGGGACCACAATGACTATATCCATTTTTTCAACACTCACTCATATTTGCAACCTTGTTTTTTAATACTCAACACGTTTTTAATACTTGACACATTTTTCAATACTCAACATGTCCCAATCCCTTCACTTCTCTCCCAGTTACTGCTGGTTCTGGCCCCCCTGTTTTGTTTTTTTTCTTTCTTATATTCACCAGGGACATCTCTTTCTTGTCCTAATGACTGTCATCTTTTTCTATCCACCCTATTTCCAGGGTACCTTAGCATCAGTAGGCAGTGCTTGAGTTTTTTGCACATCATTTAGTGCCATATGTAGCAGTGATTCTGACTTCATAAGCTTTACACAGCTGAGAAGATACCTGCTGTATGGGTTTTAGGGGTGTCTATTGAATCCCAGGCATCTGCTGCAGGAATATCTAAATACTACAGAAAAAATTGGAGGTGGTCATTTAACATAGGTAGGCATGGAGGTAGTTATCCTGGGGTCAGAGAATGCCACACATTTATCATAATTTTGATGACTGGCAGCAAGTTTTTCCAAGCACTGTGAAAGAGCCCTTGCTGAGGAAAAGCTGATGTGAGCCCCAGTCTGAGGTCTGGATTAGAGGGCACCTCCTTGCACAAAGTGGGCTTAAAGCCTTGCATTAAAATGGGTACCTACTATGAGTTGCAACATGATTCACAGTCCCTTTTAGTCCTTGGAAAGACAGCAGCATAACTACTGCCTTGATGGTGAGCAGACAAAGTGTGCAGAATGTGTTGCTGGAGAACAGTGTAAAGGTCAGGCAAACTCAGCCGGTCCCTCGCCAAGAAAACAAGAGATGGTTACTGTCAAAGACCACGGCGGCTGGTTGTGCCCCCTCAGCTCACTTGCTGTGGGTTGGGTGAGCCCTTCTCTGCAGCTTGTTAAGTGTAGTGGTGTTTATCAACAACTGGAAGTAGTGACTGTTGATGTAAGTTGGATGTTAGTGGTACTGTGAGTGCGTCTGCCAGCCCTGTACCTCTGGCAGCACATTTGTTCAGACATGGTTAACCCTGTCTCAAAAAATAAAACAAAGGCTTTGAAGCACCTCCTGCTAATTTGTTGAGTATCTGCTAAATTTGAGCTTGATACTCTATTCTGAATCATCAAATGGCAGAGATTGGCAAAGGATTTAAAAACAGATCTTCTTGTGTTTTGTGTTCCTTTGATATTACTGAAACAATTACTTTTCAATATAAGAAAGCTGTCATTGATTAAATATGAAGTGCTAGGGTGTTGAAAAATATTTGGAGGCTGTATGGGCATCCAGGCAGAGAGTAGTCATTGGCCACATTGGCCCAGCTGTGCTGGGCATGCCTGTCCTAAGCTTTGTCTTCCTGCACTTTGAAACTCTTGGCTTCAGCCTTTGCTCTTGCATAGCCCACTCGTTACACCTTCACAGCAAGTTGCCAAGGTGACACCCAATGGCTGGCTTTCAATTTAAGTTTAGTTCTCCTCTCTGAGACAAGGTATTTATCCCCCTTTTGTCCTAGCAGATCCCACCATGCAAATCTTACCAGGAAAAAGGAGTTGAGTCCATGCTAAATAAAAACAGAAATGTCCAGTATTTGCAATGTAGTTGTGAGGAACATCCAGCAAATTGATGTGTTCGCATCATCTAAGATGGGTACAAGTCACTGGCTTTCACCTTATGGAAAAACATGTATTTCCATAAAAAGGCTTTACATAACAAAAGTAAACAAATGACACTGCACACACATTTCATGTCCTGGGAAGAAATAGCAGGGCTGAATTATATAAATATTAATCATGTCATTTGCCGCATGCCAAAAGGTTTTTGGGTGCTGGGATGCTAAAGACTATGAAAAAACATGTTCAAATTACAGTAGAATTTAAAAACTGACATTAATTAAAAACTAGCATTAGCTATCACATAAATACTTGTCATACTGAATGCAGATTGTAAGGTTAGAAAAATATCTTGCTTTAGAAAACAGCTTTCAATAATAAAACACAGTGGGGCTAAATGTACCCAAAGATAGATATAGATATTTTTATCTGCCCTTTTTTTCTATACCACCAAAGTAATGGTGAGAAAAGATTGTTTTCCTCATCTTTATACTTTTTCCAGCTTGATTGCATTTACACAAAGAAATTATCATAGACAGATTATTAAGACATTATTTCAGTGATGAAAGATTATGTTAAACAATTAGAAAATTTTAATTCAAATTTTGATCAGGATTCTTGAAACTGTTGATGTAGAATGTTCCCTGCATTTTTAAGCAATTCTTGTTGAGTGTTAAGCAAACCCCATGGTCCTTTGAAAACAAGGATTTTATTATGTTGGTTGGTTTTTTTTTTTAAGAAAATTATGTGCTTTTTAAATCACTTTTAGGTAATCTAGATTACCTGTCCACTAGTAGCCAATGCCACCAATGCCACCAGTACCATTTCCTATAGGGAAACTGGCTTTCTAGTCCTCTTAGCTCTGGATCAGTGCAAACCAGAGCAAATGAATTTAAGTAGGTACAAATCACAGCAAAGACTTTCTGTCTTAGATAGACAATCTTCCAAATGTTGTAGAGGAAAGTGGTGGATGCATATTTGAAGTTTGTACTGCTGTGTGGGGTTTTCCCTCTTCATTGTTAGTGTGACTTTTTAACATGTTTGTTGTCAGTCTTAGAAGTCGGGTGTTCAGCCTAAACTTTGCAGTTTCTTTTCTTTCCCCTTGGATTAGAGCTGTACCATTAAATTGTATACTTCTCTGCCTTAACAGGCCATATTGGAAAGATTTTGCCATTAAAGACTGAGCCAAGATTCGTATCATGACAAGTTGTATCATGATCATCTGTGAGGGGTACGAAAGTACCGCTGCTATCTGATAATTAGGAGTTTTAAACATCAGTAGAATCTGGTTTTGAGTATGGATGAAGCTAGGCATTTTCAAATTGAGAGGTCTGATACCTTACTGAGAGCTTTAGAGGTGATCTCTGCTCAAAAGCTGTATATACTTTATAATCTACCAACATGAATTAATAAAATTAAAACTATTACCTACATGTGTTGGTGATAAACTGTTAAGTAAATGTATTCTGCTCTGTCAATTTACCTTACTGCTTAGTGCAGGAGATTTCCTGTCTGGTATGTTGTACAGCATGGAAACAAAATTGGGATAAATCTCTCATCTAGGAATCCAGACAGTCTAATTTTCTTTTGTTTCTCATGTTTATGTCATCACTGAAGTCTTACTCTGTGTTTGTGAGTGGGGGGTGCGCAGGCACATGCGTCAGCTGCTCTTTCTGTGTTTTCAGGGTGGATTTGTAGCATTTGTCATAGTGCAGCCTTTGTGAAAGCTTTCTTTAATTGTATTTAAACCCACTCAAAAGTGTGTTCTCTGTTCTACAAGCTATCACTTAGGAAATATTAACTCTTTTTAAATGGTGGGAACTTTTGAATGGTTAGGAAAAAGAAGCAAGGATGTAAATTCCTAGCTCGTATTACCAGCTTGCCATGCTGAAGGAGTCTTCTTGTGAGACTGGTGACCGGATGAGAAGAGAAAGTAGAATGGATTCTCACCACAGATGGTCATAGGAGTATTCTAGTCTAGCAGATAATTCCAGAAATGGAGGAAAAAATTCTGAAGGACAGAAATGTCTCTGAACTTGCAGAAATATACCTAATAATTTTGCATGCTAAAGCAAATTTTAATTGAGGTTTCTTCTGTGTTTTGTGCAAGATTCATTTGTTCAGCTAATAGAATTTTTAATCTAAAAAAGAGATATTTTTAGTACCGTTTATACCTCTGTTATAGTTCTGATTCTCCTATGCCTTACCTTATGTTTCTGCTAAAACAAAGTGTCCAATGACTTTTTTCCTGGGTTATTAGGAAAAGAAGGTATTTCATGTTATGAAATCTTAGAACATTCATTTAGTAAAGTATTTTACAGCTTCTAAAGGAGCAATCAAATATAACATTTGCAACTATGGAAGTAATATGGAGGGATAATGTTTTAAAAGATCTGTCTTTTCACTTCCTCTAAACAGAATTTTCATGTTTTGTTTCTGCTTCCTGACATATATGAAATTTTGTTGAAACAGTCCTACAGACAGATCTCTTCCTTCTGACCAGGGGGATTTTGTAGTCCTGATATGTGATCTCTGGATACATGTTTTTGCATTGCTTGAACGCACTCTGAACACCATGGCAGCCTCAGAATAGACCCTGTAAGCAGCAGTCCCTGAGTCATCACAGCATTAATTCAGTCTTGGTGTCAGTAGCAAGCTATCCCCTCATGCTTCAGTAAGACAGATAACTTGCAGTTCATGTCCCAAATAATGAAGGGTGCCAGGTCTGTCCCATGACCAATGGCTCTCTGTCAAACTAACTGTTCTTCATGGACACTCCCAGGAGAGCTCCTGAAATGAGGAAATGGCTGGAGTGTGTATTTGGGTTCTTTTGGTCTTTTGGTGAAGTTGTTCTGCACTTGTTGCATGTACATCGAATTAGGACCTAATGAAACTCTGCATTCCTTTACTCCTCTTTTCATTTTTTGTTATTTAAAAGTAAACCAGAACTAAATGCTGACAAATGTAGGTTCTCAGTCAGCTCTACAGCTGCAGAGTCAGCACTGCCTTTGTTTGCAAGTAAAACTTCCAAGGGCTGTAGGAACAGGACTCACGGCACAGTTTCTCTGCACTACATCTCCCTAAATGACAGGCAACAAGGGGTAGGTAGCCAGAAAATACATAGAGACCTCTGGCATTTTGAGGATGACATTAAAAAAAATAAAAAAAAAAAAAAATTCAAACTTGATAATGAAGACAAGGATATGTGGCACTTGTCTAGCATTTTCATTTGGGATTGATGAGTTGAAGTCAGCACATTACTGCCTGCAACTTGGAGAGAGATTCAACCACCTGTACTCTCATGTTTTAATTGATTGCACCTGGAGCATGGGAGGACCAGTGAGAATTCAGGATGTTGTTTAACATTTTTATTTGCAAAGTAAATGTTGGGCATCACATCCTTCAATCACATAGAGAAGTTTTTAGTTAAGTATGAATCCACACCTGGTTTAAAAAATTGCACCTAATCTAAGAACAGGGACTGAAATGCTATCTAAAGTATAGTGTAATTATCAGAGTTGGAGTACTTTTGATGGAGTAGGAAAAAAAGGCATGAATGAAGGTTCATGCTAAGTTGTTTCAATTTAGTGATTGAGCTGCATAATGGTTTTTTTTTTCATTGTGCCATCTGTATTAAATACATCCTTAGAAAAGACTTTTTAATGTTAATGACTCAAACCTTGTAGTTCCCAGTTCAAATTATAAGTTTTTTCAAATTAGAGGAAAGTGGGAGAGTAACGATGCTTCTGTGAGTCTGGCTTTGCAGGACTGAGCTTTAATTGTTTGCAGTCTGTAGCTTTGAGTTTTTCAGCTTACTCAAGTTTGCTTGAAGAACTGTGTTTTCCTTGTCTTTGTGTTCTTTATTGAGAAATATATTTGCCTTGCTTCAAATTTCTAAGACTTTCTGGGAATTATTTTTAGAAAGAAGAAAATTATTTGATAATTCAATAAAGGTAAACAGCCTGGAGTTCTTAAAGATGAAGTTATATTGAAAATTAAATAAATGCTATAGCTAAAGGAAGCATAAATCTTTGATGTCATGCTCTCAGAGAACATCTACAATTGGAGTGCCACTTGGGAAACTACACTGAGAGGTCGGTAATGAATTGAAACCTTTGGAAGAGTGGATTGAAAGCTTGGGCTTTGTGTGTGGTGAACAGCAAAAACTTGGGAAAAGCTGAGTGGGCTGAGATTTTTTTTTTTTTGAGGGAAAGGCTTCTTTCTCATAAATATCATGTGGCAAACCTGTGAGAAAGATGCTCACATTATATTTTATGCACTTTCTTTTAGAGTTATTTCCATTCTCTCATTTTAGAAAAGATGTGTGGAGTAGGGGCAGACAAATGTTTTCAGGACTGGAGATGCCTGAGAATTGTGATAATGTGTGAACAGTCCTGAACATTTCACTGTCTGTTCCTATATTCAGAAATGATGAATTCATATGTGTGTTGTTTTACATATGGCTTGGTTGTAAGACAGCATAAACTTAAGGACAGTGAATGCTCTTTCTCTTTTCTAGTTATAGCTTGAGCCACTGTCATTCCCTGATCTCAGCTTTGCCTGATGTTCCTCATCTATGTCTCAATAATGAGTTTTCAGTTATATGTTTAGTTGGGGGCCATACTAGCTGAGATTTTTTTTCCCCCATGTGTTTCCTTTCACCTAAATTATTTAGAAAAACATCATTTAAAACATTCTGTTGTACTTAAAAAAAACCCAACCAAACAAAAAATGAAAGAGGAAACACAGATAATACTGTTCACATTTAGCTACCAGAAATAAAGTAAGAAACTGGGAAAGAAACTGTCAGAGTTGCTTTAGAGCAAAGGTTTGCAGTTGTAGGTGGGTCTGGCCTTCGGGAAAGGAGCCAAAAAGGATGTGCAAGCAAGGTGTATTTTCCCTCACCCCTTTGGTGAAGATCCTCCTGCTCTTCCATAGCCTAGAGCTTATACAGAGATTGCCTTTGGGCATTTTCTTCTCAGCTAGGACAGAGCTGTGGAATGTTGTTCACACCTGGAGTTCTCCCACTAAAATTAATTACTAATGGTAATTTTCTTTTGGGCCATCATGAGATAACCAGTGATAAAGGGATCTGTGACCTGTCCACAGATCTTCATGTCTGGGTAGGGTAAAGGCGATGCCAATGGCATTTGCACATGTCAACTTTGGCTCGGTTTCTTAATTAATTAATAGTGCAGTGATGTTACAAGGTTGGCTTGATTTCTTTCCCTTTCCCTTTCCTGCACTTCCTGTGCCATGACAGCTTTTTCCTTCATGTTTCTTAGGGTGAGATGTTGCATTTCCTTCAAATCTCAAGTCTGTCTCAGGGTCCAGGCTGATTTATGTAACTGGATTTTGAGCCCCTGCCTTTCCTCCCCTGGGTATGTGTGACGCATGATACTGGCCCTCTAGAAACCAATTAACAAAATAAAATCAGTCACTGAGTGACTTAAATAATTTAAAAACAATGAGCATACATTGTGCGTACGTAGTTCCCACCTAAATTAGACTGTGCCCTCATTAAGATAAAGTTGCTTTGCTCTTCATTTACAGGAATTAGACTGAGTAAGGGTTTTTCAAAGCTGGATGCTCCCAGGCGTGCATGGCTGTTTCTGTCCAGTCTGACTGACCCTGCTTCAGCTGATTGACTTCTGTTTGCCACCTTGGCAGGGTAGTAGTAATCAGAAGGCAACTTCTGGCCTGACATGACTTGAGCAGAGGCTGAGGATTAAACATTTCAGTGCTGGCAGAAAGGGGTCTTGCTGCCTTTTTTGCTGGGAGAGGGATCCGGGCGCTGTGGGGAAATACAGGTTTGGTGTCCAATCCAGAGGCAGGTATCAGTAAGTGCTAAAGAGAAGGCACTAGTTCATGTCATGAAAGCTTATGGAGTTCTGGCAAAGGCACATGTTAAATTTTATTACTAAGAATATTAAATTTTACCTAGGGTGATTCTCTGCTTGGTTACACAGGTGGTGTGAGGAAAGTAATTTGCTTCTGGACAAGGGGATGCAGGTTTTCTCCCTGCAACCTTGCATGCTTGCGTGGATAAAACAAATATAGGTGTGGTGAATTGCTCGTCCTCATCCTTATGTTGCTGAGGGAGATGGAAGCCTGCTTATTTGCTTCAGTATGTCCCTGCTTTTAACCTTTTTCTCATTTTGCCATTTATCCTTGCCAAGAGAGTATAAGACTGCAGAGTTGGGAGCAATTTGGGTCACTGTGACTGTGTTTGCAGCGTATCAGGTAGTTAATGGATAATAATTAATTCAAATTACCTCCTTTCCATCTGCCTGCTGACTTGAATCTCATTTTCCCTTACCTTTCACCTCAGTCCTTTTCTTTTCTAAGTTTTCTTTTTTTCCTTCCCTTGATCTTCAGAAAGATACTTTCTAAATGCACACTTAACAGACCCATTGTGGATATGTGAGTGAACTTGAACACTGTCAAGAGAAAGCAGCTGGGTTAAACTGGTACCCAGAGATACACTTGGAGAGCTTTCCTCCTCCAAAGGCACCTGTTAAGGTTTCTCTCTGTTGTTGCTGCTGCTCACACAGAAATGTAACTCCTGTATATCAGGTGGTAACATCATTGACCACCTTTCTGGCTGGTTTTATACATAAATAGTTCCCTAAAACATTTGATCCCCTATTAAGACATGCACACCATGAATTTTAATCATGCCAGAATTAAGATCCTGTGTTAAAATTAACCAAGAACATGTTGAACAAAGCCAGCCAAAGAAATGCAATGCTTGAAGTCAGCTCACATTTTCAGTAACATACTTGAACTGACAGAACATTAACATGCTTGTAAAATTGGAGGTTAACTGTGTTTGTAAAAATTTGTATTGCTTTGCATCAGTTGCTGAGCTGGAGTACATAAACATTACTTTAAATCAACAGTTTTGCCTGCTGCTGAGAATTTTATGAAAAACTTTTATGGACTCCAGTTTACACATGTAAATGCTAGTTCTTTCACAGGCACATGTGAAATATGACCTGGGCATTCCATCGTTCTATTGCAGGTCTTCAAACTCTTAAATATGTTTGAAGGGTAGATGTTTTCTGAAAAGAAACATCTTTTTAAAACAATACAAATCAAGATTTCAGTGTGAAATATTGCTATTTCTCAGTTTTTACCACCAAAGTGCACAGTCCAAAAATAAAATTGCTGGCAAGTGCTTAACTGCAATAGCATAAGGAAATGTGTCCAGAATAAATAAATAAACCAGCCTTTAGCTGAAGTATTGGAGTAAAATGAACATATAATTCATCTGTGAAGCCACATATTTGGAAGGTGGTATGCTATGGCTGGTTTGTCCAATTTATCAAGACAAAACACTTTGCTGTTTCTTGCTTGGAATTGCTCTGGAAACCCTTATGATATCACATTTTCCACTGCGCAGAGGCCATTAAAACTAAATTACTTGGAAAAACAGTAGCCACTAAATTATGGATGTATTGGCACCTAAGTGTGCAGTAGTAAAGAGTTTTAACTTTGTAAACAAATGAATAATTTTTAAAACAAAAATGAAAATTACCTGTAAAATACTTTATCTACTAAGATGTCTCAGAGTAACCATGACAACAGTCTGGGCTTCAAGTTTATTTGCTGTATCTGAGCATGTACATTTTTTTCTTAACTGAAAAAAAAGGCATCAGGGACTACTGTACAAGAACTAGGAAAAAAACCTATACACTTGTTAACCTAAAAGTGAGAATAGAAATATGTCACTCTAGGTATATTACTATTCTTAAGAAACAAATTTTTTTCCCGTCAGTGTCAGATCTGCTTCTTACTCATGGTGCTCTTTCCCACTGACAAACTACAAAATGTGTGTTTTCCTGCTAACATTAGATGGTATATTAGATATTTTTAGAACTGGAATTTTTCTTCCACTCCAGGAATATTTTGACCAACAAATTAGACCCAAACTACATTTGTATAAAAGTTGGTGCTTACAAAAGAAAAAAAAGAAGGAATGTGTTTTGTTCTGTTTATAATTACAAGGTGAAATTTGAAGTTGAAATAAAGACAACTGTCTTCTTCTATGACATGCATCTATTTTGCAGCAAATACATGAATTTTAAAAATAAACTCTTTATAAAAGTAGACATAGGTATATCACCCGTACTATATCCAAAGACATTGAAACTAATCTACCTTCAAGGAGAAATATTTTTATTTTTCCTCATAACAATGTAACAAAGCAGTGATAGCAAAAGTGTGTATTGAACCACTGGTCAGCTGGTCAACAAAAGCGTTGGCACATGTATTGCACTAAAAGGTGATTTGGTGGCCCAAAAGAACCAAATGAAACATCCCAGCTGGTTTCTCAGCCTATTGAGATGCAATATCAGACCTGCAGCAGACTTAATGTTTTTTGTGTGGCAATATAGGGCCAGAAAGCATAAGAACCAGTAAATTCAGTCCCATAAAATAATTGTTTTGTGGCCCTGCAGCGTGAGAAGCCCTTTGCCATTTTGGCATACTCTGCGTAATAAATCTTCCTCTCTGCCTGGCAAATTATCAAAAACAATGTCCTACAAGTTGAGAAATTCACCAGAATATTCCTTTACTATGATGTGAAGTTTTTCCATTACTAATGAATTAAGTATTAAAATCAAAACAACTCTGAGTTCACTGTCCAATCTGGAGTACACATTTCTCTGCAAGCAAGCAGCAAGAATAGTTTTTTTTTCTTCCTCTCTTCCCCCTCCTTTGTCCAAAGGAGGGAGGAAAAAGCCCCCCACACAATAGCCAGTGCAGTAAAAAAGACTGCTAATGATAATATTTTATTTTACTTATTTTAAGGAACTACCATCACATAGACAAAGAAAAATTGTACTTAGAGAACATATTCAGGCTACATCCAACATGGTCACATACCAAAAGTAAGTGGTGAGTTTTATATCTCTAACTTAATGCTTCAAGTTTTACTTTTCAAAGCAGTATCTCTATTAGAATGGTATAACTGCAAACAGGATTTCTTCCCAGATTTTTAGCAAGAGCTTTATCTTTGATAAAGATCATAATTATCACTGGTTAAATGTTGATTTTTCTTTTAATTTTATATTTTTTAATTCTCTGAAGTAATTATGTTTTCTACACACTTTTAATATATTAGTTTGCTTTTACATTTTTTCAGGTCTTACCTATAATACTTCCCTTGAGTATGTATGTAATTAAATGCACTGTCTGTGATGTTTCCAAAAGCTCAAAGTTTGATAAGTCTTTTTTTGGGCTCCCTAACCATAGCATTATAAATAATGGCTTGTAATGACTAGACTTGGTGAGCTGTTTTATCATACAGCGTGGTTGGCTTTAGATTCAGGAAGTTACTAAGGAGAAGTGGTTGTGTCTTTGGTTAGTCACACTTCTGTCCTTTTATTTTCCTTGAGTGAACTTCAAGCTACAAGTTTACAAAGCATTTGGGGGAGGATACCCATCTATTCAGCGTACCTTAACATTTCATACGTGTGATTATATTCATGGGAACTGTCACGTCCTGTTTCTTGGGGAGATCTGTTCATGTGTTTATCAGTAATTTTTTAAGCATTTTGTGGAATATGGAGCTGCTCTGGATGATTTTTAGTAGAGACTTTTGTGGTAGGACAAGAGATAATGGCTTTAAATGAAAAGATTGTAGATTCATGCTAGATGTAAGGAATAATTCTTTTATGATGCAAGTGCTGAAACACTGGAACAGGCTGCACAGAGAAGTGGTAGATGCTCCATCCTTGGAAAGATTTAAGGTCAGGTTGGAGGGGCACTGAGCGACCAGATCTAATTGAAGATTTCCCTGCGCATTGCAGGGATCTTTAGAGGTCCCTTCCAACCAAACTGTTGTATGATTCTATGGTACTGTTGCCTCTGCTGACAGCTAGGGAGTTCACTCTGACTTTGGCAAAGCTCAGGCTTAGGATCCATAATCTTCTATGAGTGGTCTTAGTGCAGAGCTGTCGCACAGGTGGGAAATTATTGCCATCTTTCCTCATTTTAAAAATCTAGTCCTTTATTATCCCAGGTATTTTTACTTCCTATGTGTCCACAAACAGAAAGTGTTGGAGTGCTTATCTTGTCTCTCTTGGAAATAACTCTCTTTGACCAAAGAGCCGAAAATACTTTTTCCAGTTGACCTTACAAGAGACAGTCAGTTGTGAAACTGTTGCTGTGTATGAACTATGCCTCACCAGCTCCAGCTTATCATTTCAAATTGAGAACTATCTGCTTTTGTACCCTTTATTCTAGGCTGCTTTCATAGTGAGCATCCCGGTTTTGTGGTCTGATTGCTTGAGACATATAATTTCAATTAACTGCAGCATCCCAGAACAAAATATATGTGCCTTTTTAATGTTTGCAATGAAAAAAGCATTTTGCTTTGCTTCTGGAAGGTATCCTGAAAACTGGGAATTAATGAACGGATCAAATCCTTGCAAGAGGTCCAATTTTGTCCAAACAAATTGGCATTAATAATCGTTAATGTCATAATAACACTAATTGGGTCCTGCTCTGCTATGTGATATGTGCCTGTAATAATACAAAATATGATAGTATTTCAGTTCTCCCCATTTCCCAGCAACACAGAGAGCTGTTTATTTGAAATCAATCTTACTGAACATGAGGTCTTTGATAGCTGAGGCAGTTTCTTTGTGCATACACGGCAGACTCACATAACCAGTATTTAACCATAAGTGTGAGATTTAAGGTAAGTCTGACTGTCACAGTTAAATAGTTTGAAATGTTTACAAGCGGTTTTGCTCTGAAGTGTAGCCCAGAAGGCTGGGGATTTCTTGCCCTTTCTGCAGGTGTTGGTGAGGTTACCACTGCCAGCATTTGGCTGCTGTGGGTTTATTTGCCATTTGATATGTCTGTTCACTGTGGCTTCCTGCCTGTGAGAGGCATTAAATAATCAGCATAACCCCCAAATCCTTGCTTCTTAGCATAATGTGTTGTGGGAGGGTTTGTCCTGTATCCATATGGTATTCCTGGTTATCTCTAATTAGACAGATCATCTAAATGTAATTGTTATAGCTGTATTAGAACAGACTTACTGCAGAGTTATAAAACCAGTTGAGAATTGAGCAAGCAGTGCAGTTCCCCTTAGCTAGATTTTGATAACCCTGGTGCGGACTATATGTCCTTCTGGGTTACATATGTGGGGAGGGTGATTATTACTGCCATATCTGTCAGCAGTGGTGCAGTGCTTTGATAAAAAGCTATTCTGTTCACAATCAAATGACTAAGAAGTTATTTTTGGCTTTGTTTATGGAAAAAAAGACATTTTGTGAGATTATTGTTGGAGTCTGTGGAGCAAAAAAGATGAATATTTTCTTGCCATCATAGCTTAGACAGAAGCAGACAGGAGGAGGACCTCTGAGATCTTCAGTCAGCGTGGGGAGCCGGTGCTCTGGTTTGAAGACGTAAGTGGCCATATGCAAATCCTCAGCATGCATGGTTAAAAATTAACTCCTTTTACATACTGGTCCATGGGAGGATGAAGCATCGTGTTGGAAACTCAGTGCTTCAGCCATCATTGTTGTTTGACAGCACTGTGGGATTGTTCCTCCTTGATTAATTTCCAACTGAATTGAGATTGTGTCAGGAATGAGGACTCCTCATTCTAGAAAGAAAATTTAGTGGGATATTATTGACAGTTCTGATAATATAATTTTTTTAACTTTAGTCTTTGGCTGCAGAAGTGAGGTGTTTTTGTGCAAAAATGGTCTTAGAAAAACAAAATTATGTGGGAGAAAATAAAATGTCAGACAGAAAGCTGGACTTGATGGAGTACAAGAGGAATAGTTTACCCAAATTCTATTCCAGGAATAGCTGATAGAGTCAGAATCATACATGCAAAAGGGGCTAAGGCTTATCCTCATTTTCTCATACCCACTTAACATAATACCTGGAAATACCCACTACATTAATACCCAATACATGAACGGAAATACCAACTAACAAAAAGACAGTTTGTGTCAAGAGAGTGTCTTCAGCTTTTTCCATTTTTCAGTAAACTTAAATTTATTCTGAAGTTAGAACTTTTTAGCATTTAAACAAACTTAAGGGGGAAAAGTGGCTTGTGTTTTCATGGCAAATTGAGTTCAATTTATTATCTGGTTAGTACATTTTTGTCCATACACAGTAGAGTTCCTTATGCATAGACTGGAAGAACGTTGTGCTTATTTTCATAACCTTTTTTGAAATCACCATGGTTCCATGAGGAATCACTCTTTATTTTCTGTGGTTGATACTGAATGTGTATTTGGCTCTGACTGAAATACAAGATGGTCAGAAACCAGGGAGGTCTTCTTCCAGAAAACAACTCTGTTTCTGGGGACAAAAGGTGATGAAATGCTAAGTGAGACAAATTCAGAATGACCAGGTCTTGTGTGGCTCAGGACCAAGTACAGAATCTTGTCTCACACAGAGGTTGGCCGTTGTGACCCAATTTGCCTACTTTTATTTTAGGGCTGTTTTACCAAGTAGGTGATTCCTGACACCAGCGACTGAAGAGAAACTATTGCGTGGCTTCTTGGCATTGACCAGTACAATGCTGGAAAGCTAGGAAGGGGTAGGATTCATCTCACACATATCACACCCCCATCTTTTTCAGAAGGTAAATATAGTATGTTTATGTGTTCTAGTGTATAACATTTGAGTCAGTTTTGTCTACTTTATTCAAGTAAGGGTCTTTTTTTCTTCAAGGCAGCACCTCCTGTTTAAAATTATGACATATCAGTCACTATTTACTATTAGACACTCTATATTTAATTTCAAAAATTTCTAAGTGCTGCAAATTTTAGAGCCAGAATGTTTGATGTACTATCAAATATGAAAACTTCTGGCTTAACCTCTCTGTAGTAGTCTCTAGTGTGTTCTGTGGGTAAAGAAATAGTATTTTTGGCTTGCTCAGTTCAAGAACTGCAGAGATTCATGTGGAATTGAAATGCAGTTGCATTCTGTCCAGTTTTACATATAAAAACAACTGTCTCAATCTTAAATTCCTTAAATATGTGTTCATTGGGACTTTCAGCTCATTTAGCTGAAAATATGACTTCTTTTTGATTTGTAAATAATTTTCCTAAACTGGGGATAATTGTGGGGAGGGAGTAGACTGTGTATGTATGAACCCAGAAGTCTGACAAATGTACATAACTATTTTTGGAACATTATTTTCTACATTTTGTGATTTAGTTTTCATCTAAATGTAGTTTGACACAAATTAGCTTCACTGTTTCATAAATTAAAATGCAAAATGTCAGCAAATGAATACATCTTCTGATATAAAGCTCTGTAGATATATTTTCATTTATATATAGTACCTGTGTGTGTGTGTAAATATGTATAATCTGTGTTGCCTCCTAGTTAGCAACAAGAAGTGCCAAAAAGTTGTGGCTAATTGGAAGCCAAGAGGTTTTAGTAGGTAACAATTAGGACAATAGATCTTTCATTAAGAAACAAAATGAAAGAGCAAATTTTGAAGAAACTATTTTAATAAATGGAAAGAAAAATTTCTTAGTCATTCAAAATCATACTTTCAATTATTAAATTCAGTTATTAAATTGATCCACAAGTGTTTTATAACCTTTAAAACTTTCTTTATTACATGAAAGGAAAACATTTTGATTAAAAGTAAGAGCATTTAATGGGATATTGGAACTCTTCCATAACTGTCTTTCCTGAAAAGTAATTGTTTCAAAAGCATCACAAACAAAATCCATTTTGCTTTTGAATAAGCTCAGATCTTTCAAGCTTTCTTTCATTGACTGAGCATGAGACTCTTTGGATAAAAGGTAAATCGCAACAAGAAGACAAAAGTGTTTTCTTCACCTCCTGTGCAATTTGGCTCAGACCTCCAGGGAGAGAGAGAGAACAAAATATTTCCTCTTTTTTACACAGGTTGATTTGTGCCCACAGGTATGAGTTAGTATCATGAGAAAGGGAGACTGCAGTGAATCCAGTCCAGGCTATTTTCCAATGAACTGCTTTCTTAGCAGGGGTAACACTGACAGAGGCTTGAGTTTAAAGGAACGACAACAAGGAAGATGTTCAGTGGTCTAAAGCAAACTTTCAAAGAAGCAGGTCAAAGCAGGAAATGTTTGCATAAAAAAGAAACATCTCCCCAGTGGAAACTGAGTATGCCTTCAATCCATCAGTTCATACTGGAAAAAGTTTGCCTTAGACTTCTCTGTTCATATTAATAAGAGCCCAGAACCTGTCTGTGCATCTCTGGTGTGTTTCTAAGGTATTCTGTAATCAGTTTCTTTCTCTTCCTAGACACAAACACACTGAAATGATTTCCATCTACCCAGGTTTTAAATATACTGCACCAGAGTGCAGTATTAGTACCAGAGATGTAGCGTAAAGAAGTTGGTCCTTGCACCACTGCTTTTACAGTCTGCACCTGTAGCAGACATTCTGTCCTAGCTGCCCTGGGATTTTTTTAAGGTTTATGGGATATAGTTTTATATCGTATGTAACAGTGTAAGTGTTAGTTTGGGGTCTTGTCAGGGTCTCGCAATCAAATTTACAGAAATATGTTTATCTATTACATATATTTGTCTGTCACATAGACAAATCAGTTGTTCCAATCAAGAACAAAATAAATGGGTATTCACCAAAAATCAGTTGGAAGGTCAATCAGAAGCACAAATTTTCTTTTGATTAGGAGAAATACCTTAGAAGAATAGCATTTTAGAAGCAGACTCTGTAGAAAATAGAAATTTACAATATTAAGTAAAAAAAAAACCACTGGTCATTCTTTTAATGAACTACCCTTATGGAATCAGCCTAGAGTCTTAGCTACTCTAATTCACAGTCTTCCAGGATAAGCCAGTACTGGATTCTTAGAGGAAGGATGAAGGAGCCAACATCCTCCTCGATTTCTCCCCTAGTAACCACCTTGACTTATGTCAAGATAAGAAACGGTTCAGGCCTTTCTAAACTGGTAGCTGAATCCTTTCTGCTTATGCTCAGTGGAACCAAAGCATATTTTGCTGCATACTTTCCCTCTACATCCCTATTTCCTGAATCAGGAGAAATATTAAATGTTTCCTTTTCACTTCATTATTGTCTAGACATCCCTTCATTAGTAATTTTTTTCCCCACCCTAAAGACCCATAGCTGTTATGATACGGTATTGTGTCATCTTTCCTTGTTCTTTTTCTACACAAGAAGAAATATGTGTCTTCATATCTGAACTTTTAAAAGTGGGTGTTGATTAGATTTCACAGGGGAAAAGTGCACCAGACTACGAGAGCCAGTATTTATTGCTAATCACAAGTGGGTAGAAATATAGCTCACTAATTTTATCCTAATGCACTTCAGAGAGAAGAAATCCAAGCAGTTAAAATAAAAGCATCACATGTCCTCCATTATTTGCTTGTGGAAACAGTAGTACACAGTAGATGGTATTGCAAACATGAACTGGTCCTTTTTTTCCGTTGAAATCAGCGTCACTCGATTAATTTCAGTAGAAAAAGGTTATGCCAAAATGGTAAATATTGTGTGTGCATTATTCCAAGACGTGTGAAACAAATAACTGCATGTCCCGATTCTATTTTTATAAATGCAAATTAGAATAAAATATAGCAGTTAATATTTCTGCTGAGCAATGTTGACCTATGTATGCTTGGTCAGTTATTGCAGTGCTGCTCACTGACTACAGCTATTTCCTCTAGAAAAAGCAATTTTTAAATTATGTTATATTTTTCCACATACTTTTGATAACTGCTAATATGAAACTCCTGTCTTTCAAACTAACTTCTCTCAACAAAAAGCCAAAGCCAAGGCAAAATTACGGGTCTGCCAGTTATCTTCAATTGTTGGCCACGATTATCTGAAGTATCTGAAGTATCCAGAATGAGAATGAATGTAAATGGAGTTGTGGCTTGTTTTGAAATTCCCATGTCCCATATATATATACAGTCAGGAATGTATTTATATCATCCTTGTAAGCCAGTTAAAAGAACAATATCCATTTGGGCTTTGAGTTTATATTTCAAGAGGATTTCAGAAGATATACCAGGCTTTCTGTTTCCTGAGGTGAACTCATGCTGACTCTGGCTTTGGAGTGGGCATTATGTCCCCTGGCATTAGAGACTGTGCTGTGCTATGGATATGTCATGGAAGGCGGTAGTCCTGTGCTCCCTTAAATAGACAGTGGGGAGAAATATGTATTTGGGTGCAATTCACCTGGCCTGATTTAGATCTTTAGTTTCTAATGACATGAACTGTCTAGAAGTATCAGTTTTTCTACATGGTTTTTGTGGGAGAGGTGACATGGTGGACAGTATCCATCTTTTGTCGGATGAATCCCGTGCTGTGTGCTGCTGTCATGTGGAGTTCATTATAGCACTGCACTGCCTTGCTATCAGCTCATTCTGCCCTACACGAAACATAATTGTAGCAAATCCATTGTCATCAGAGGAGTGGGGTTTTTTTTTTCCCTCATTCTCGGGGATTTTGCTTCAGGTGATCCTAATCAAGTAAAAGTCTCATTTCCGGCCTTGGCAGAAGATAGTCAAAATCTGTTCCATTTTCATGTGTTTGTGGAGACTCACATGTTGTTTCTGCAGAAAGCACCACTGTTCTGCAAGTCGGCAGGCAGAGTCTCAGATAACTCTTACATGAGTTGTTTTGCCTTTTTCCTTTGCCATAGGACCCATTTTTAATTCAGTGTTTATACTGCTTGGTCACAGGACTACTTTGTCTAAACTCAGCAAATATAGCACTCATAGGTCTCGCTGCAGGGGAAGGGTGAGATACACCATTTGTGTGTGTATGTACACAGATGTGTCTCAGACACAGTGGACTTAAAACTTTTGTCATTGTTCCTAGTGTTTGTAATTAGACAGTGTGGTTTATTCTTATTTAAATTTGGTCAGGATTGTATCATCTACATTCTTGAGGCTTCTCCCAAGTGCTTCTTGAAATGCAATGCTGTTGCATCTACTTTTTAAGTGAGCAACTAGCATGCCACTTTTTAAGGGGTTTTCCCCCAGTCATGTGACACAGTAAATAAAAAAAAAAATTATCTCTCGTAGACTTTTGAACTCTGCAAATGAAGACAGGCCATTTGTTGAACATTTTTCAGGCTTAAGAGCCGCCTTTTTGCATTTGCTTTCCAGTTGACCCTTTAGTCCTATTTTGAGTTACCAGATGAAAACAAGATTTCCCTTCAAAGGTTTGTTGCCGGGGTAACTGGCACTGACACCAAAAGATGAATACTCTAACTACTTAGGGTAATGCCTACTTTGTGAGCTAAATAAAGAGCTAAATTGCAGAGAAGGATGTTGGATAAATGTGAATTATCAAGGGAGAAAAACGAAGATTATTAGGGTTGCGGAATTCAGACAGGATTATCGCCCTTTGCACCAGTGATGGGTGCACACGCAATCTTGTGCTGGCTCTTGGCTCTCTCAGGTCCGCTGATCCACTGAATGGTGCTGGTACTTTTACCTCTGCCTTGGTAATATCTAGGGCTGTGGAAGTGAGAGGCAGGAAGCTGGAATTTTACAGAAGAATGATGGCTACTGTGTTTGCAAGAAGTTTAGTATTTTGAGCTTGAGAGGCTTAGCTGCTGCTGGGGAAGTTAGTGTTGGAATCCAGAATTTCTCAGGAAAACTCACGCACAGTTTCTGTAAATGAAGGAGAAAAACCTCTCTGTATCTAATGCTGCATAATGGAAAGAATTGTTTATTTAGATATTTGCTTCAAATGTGGAAGCAGTTCCTGTCCTCCGAAAAAGGTGATAATGCTTTTTGAGGGTTATGGCAGAAGGAAGCTTTCAAAATTGTTCAGTGATAATGCAAAAGTTGTAAGCTCTTGGTTTTTTACAGTTAGTTACTGCACTGAATAATTTCTCACTCACCAAGAGTTACACCATATCTAGTTACAGATGCAGTTTTCACAAACTATGTTTCATGTGATTTAACTCTAAGAAATACAGAAAAAGTTGGGGTACAGACCTCTGTAAGTGACTCAGTGGGTGGAGTAGTCAAGACTGTTCCTTATAAATCAGTTTTCTTCTGCGATCTAGTAGCTTGTTCATCAGATTTGTTCTGAAGATACAAACAAACCGGGTCTTCTTCTCCAAGCCAGTGCACTGCTAATTTTACCAAAGAAAACAAATACAGTTTTTTGATTAACCGTAGACCAAAACTGCTAAGATGGCTCAGACTGCATTTGTACTGGAGCTTACATTTACATTGGAGATCACTTTGCTGCTCTCTGCAAAGGCTGTCAACACCTGTCACAGTTCTGTAAGGAGAAAGATTTCTGCAGGTTGGCAGCAAGAAAGCCAGCAAACTGCTGCTTCAGTTTCTATGAGCTTTTGTTGTCATAAACCCTTTCCACTCTGGGGGTAATAAAGAAGGGTCACACCATGCACCATAGAAGCATGACCCAAAGGTGGCTCTGCCCATGATATAGCAGTGAAATTCTGTGCCTGAGTTCCCCCACCAGAAGTCAAAAAAAGGAGCAGGGACAAGTCTTTTCAAATATGCTGTTGCTGGTTTTTGTAGGCCCTGTAGCATTCTGCTTTGTTTTGAGTGCTTATTCGGGTTGTGAAGTAAGGGGGTCCAGCCTTCAGCGTGTTCACTGCATCAGTGCTGCCACATAACACAGATCTAGGGCACTTGAGCCCAGGTAGGTTCTATTTTTAGCAACTGTGCTATTTCATGAAATTAATTTGTGGTATCTTAGATAATAAAAATAGCTTTGCATAACTAAAAAATATACTAAGAATTAACTTAGGGATATACTCAATAGTGTCAACTATCCAGTGCTCTAGTGGGTTTCTGTGTTTACTCTGAAGGCACCAGCAGTGCTTTTCATGGACAACAGAATGTATAGTTTTCCTCTGTGAACTTCACTTGCAATTTGTGCTCATCAGAACAGAGCTAAAATTCTCCACCTACAAAACCATCTGATAGATTGGAAATGTCTACCTTTAAGGAAAGAAAAACACACCATTCTATGCCATGTACCACACAGAATAGTAGAAGATACTCCTGGCTTGTTTCCTGTGAAAACCATCCTCAGAATCAGAGTCCCCGTTGTGGAAGTTAATGCCAGAAGAGACCAGGCAAAGCCTGTGACTGACTGCTTCCCATTTCTAACTGCTACACGATTTTGCACAGCAGGCTTTCCAGGGAAGTTGCAGGATTTACAGCTAAATGAATAGACTTAGGCTTAAAAAACACACTAACCAGATGGAAGTAAGAATTTGAAATTCACACAGGACTTTACACCTTATTCATCCAAGTAATGATACTATTTGGGATGATGAAATAAAATTTAGAAAATGAGTGATAACTGTAAAAAGTCAGCTTTCTGGACTTCCCGAGGACTGCTGTGAAATTGTAGTAATCATCCAGAATTCTTGACCAGTTTTTGCAGTATGGACAAAGCTTTAGTAATTGGTGTTTAAACTCTTCTTTATACTTGTGCACACTGAAAAGTTGACTTAGTTTGTAGCTTAATTAAAACTGTCATTATAGAGTACTTTCAATATAAAAGGGTCTCCTCCAGTTTCACATGTCAAAAAAGGTTAAACTTTTTTCTGACATTTTCATTTTGATCTTATCTTTGTGAATGATGACCCACAGGTAATTTCCCCAACTGTGAAGTTACATAAAATGTCTGTGGATTTAATGGAGGGACGTTGATTTCTTTTTCTTACCATTGTCAGCATGTTTATAATGAATTGAAATACTGGATAGTTACTGTAGTTCAATGTACTGTCAATGTCTAGTGAAAACAACTCCAAACAGCCTGCTATTTTCTTGATATTATCAATGCAATTTGCCTATATAGGCTTTCTTATTTACTGTATATTTTAAAAAACCCCATAGTTATTTGTAATTCTAATTTTGTATCCTTCCCACTTCNTTTTTTTTTTTTTTTACTTCAATGAACACTATCTTTCATTTTAACCATACAGCTCCTTAAACTCTGCTTAACAGCTTTTTGGAAAAAATGACTCCTAAAATAGTAAACAAAAAACCCTCTATACATGAAACATGAACTGTGAAACTATTTTATTTCTATTTTGTACACTGTTTTACTACAGAGATTTCAAGGTCCTAAAGTAACAATTAAGATTATCTATAACTGTACAATTAGAGATGACCATGCATGATGAATACCTGAGTGAAGGCGTCTTCTGGTTGAAATTAGCTGATCCTTACACAAGGATGCTCTATGGTTAGAGACAGTCATCTAACTTGAAGCTCGAAACTAACTTGAAACTTCATTGCTGGTTCATATGCATTTGCTTTCATGCCACCCATGTCTCTTGCCTCTCCTCCCTCACTGCCCACCATGTATCCATACATATGGATTATACTCTCTTTGGCTTGTTTTTTGCTGTGCCAGAAAAGCCATTTGCTCTTACCCTCCTCATAGACCAGGTTCTTGGGGTTTTTTTTGAAAACAGTTGACTGGATTTCTCTATTATATGCCATATTATATTTCTCTATTATAAACCTCTCACCTATGCCTCTTGCAGTTTACTTTTCTGTCTCAATGGGGGATGCTACTCGGGCTGTTAATTGCTCCATCTCTAAGGACATACACAAGGCCATGTTGGTCAGACCAAAGATGCATTACCCATGATTGCCAGAGTGCACGGGGACAGAAAGTTGATGTCCTGCTATGCTCCAGTGAATTGTGGCAGTGCTCAGCAGGGAGCTGCATTGACAAATGCTCTAACTGTACTTCAAAGCTCTTCGTACTTCGACACTCAATTCTCTTCCAGCATTAAGTTCTTCAGCTTGATGGTGCTTTTTGTCAGCACTTACTTTTCTAAAAGTGCTGGACATGGTATTTCTTTCAATGAGTATTTCTTCTAGATTAGTCCTTAAGAGCCTGGGAGTTGAATAGTAGAAATTTCAATTTATTACAGCGTAAAACTGTATGCTTCTGATTAGTTAAATATTCATGCAAGAAAGTTGAACTCAAGGATTCAATCCAGAGGATGTTAGTGGTAAATTTTGTGGCCTGATGCTAATTTATATTTGAGTAAGTCCAAAAGAATTTTGTGTGCATTAAGTAAAGTTCAGTGTGGGTTTACACTGATATTAGTGACAAAAGTGGGTGTTAAAGGACATGTGCTAAGTCATCATCAGTTTGCTGGTAAAGCATGAGCAAAATAAATTATTTTAAGACTATCACTATCAATGCAGCTTTTGAAATTAGGTTTTTTTTTTAAATCTAATTTATGTGATTGATAAGGTGGGCTCACTTCACCAATCAGATGTTGGTTATCTGGATTTAAAACATCTATCTTAGTGTCAGCAAGACTCAGCCACTAAAGCTTCTATGTAAACCTATGGAGAAGACAATAGGCACCTTGAGAGGCAAAAATGTAATAACTAACGTCTCTGATATTCATTTTAAGACAGGGTAAAATGCTCTTTTCAGGCACCCAACTCTTTCGCGTAAGTATGAGACAGACCAATTTGACTGACCTATTTTCTGATATATGTGTGTGCACGTAGCAGGAGATGGGGAGTGGACTTGGATTGATATAACAGCAACAAGAGAAGCAACAATTTTTTTGAAGACCTGATGAAGCTTCCTTGAAGTAGAAAACCTGTTGTGATTTTTATGAAATATAATTCCACATAAGGTGATGATGGCAGCTTCCTTAAAGGAATTGTTGAGGAGTTTTTATACTGGAGTGTAAGTGAGTGCAGTACATTAATTAGAATGAGCTGTCCTAGAGATGATAAAATAATCAGTGATTCATACTTATTTATGCAGACATCTTAGACAGCTGGAAACAGCGCAGGACAGCCACATCAACTTTTCCTTCTATTACAATTTATTCATGCTTTTTGTTGGATATTACATGAAGATTTTTTATATGTACTGAAGACTAACTTTTTGAATCTAAATATTTAAAAGATAGGAGGGCTAATGTGTATGGGCTGTACAAAGCAGAAAAAGATGATTTCACAACAGTGAATATTGAAAATCCGTAATTGAAATGCATAAAAGCACTCTGTCATATCTCTTCAGTTTTGATAATGGAGCTTTTAAAAATGGTTTAGTATTAAAAGTTCAGCAATGGAACAGCTTTTTCTGTTTATTAATAGTCATTTTTCCATATTCAGTCAAAAAACGCTTCTAGAAATCAGTGCTGGGGTTTTGGAGAGTTCTTCCGTATTGAATGGATTTTATTGCTTGGAATCTTCGCATCCAAACACTAGTATGGCATAATTTCCATAGAAATAAAAATTCAGTAAAGTTGTTTGGTAGGTAAACAGCATCCTCTTGCAGAAAGTCATGTAATGGTATATGTGAATATATTTGCAAATTACTATAAAAACAGTTTACTACGTGTATTAGCTTGGGAGACGATTCCCTGGAATCATGAGTTATTGCCTGTATTTGTGGTTCCTTATCATTTTGAATTATTGGAATTTCACTTTCCCTTTCAGAAAATTGCATTTTTCAAAAATCAGAAGTACTAAACAGCATTAAGAAGCCTTATTTAGATGAAAAATCACTGGTACTTTAGTAGTAATTCTTTGAATATGGTAATTCTCTATGTGTGCTAATAGTCCTATTTGGGAATCAGTAACATTTCCCAGGTTGTGCTGTACATACAGCACAGCAAATATATCATACAAAGATATCATATGAAGGGGTTGACTCTAGTGTTTGTAATTGTAATGGGGATAAGATTCTGAATCTGATCTCTTTTGGTTTGGTTTTAATAGAATACAATGGCAAGAGCATTTTAGATGCTTCAAAAAGAATGCCAATATGATGATTTTTTTTAATTATCTGTCAGTTCCTGAAAAACAATTGAGAACACGAGTCTGTTACACTTTATTTGTGGCAGCCATGATTCAGCATGCCAAAAGTGGAGCCGTGAAAGTATTTCCTTGATTGTGTTCTTTGGCAGGAACATAATGAGTAATAAAATACAATCTCTTTAGAAAAACATTTGCTATCTTTTTTTGGTATAATAATAGTGAGAAGATTACTTGGTGCTTTTTATTGTCACATCAAGTTGCTAACTGTTGAAATACAAGGCTGTTGCTATATATTACTGCTAGGAACTAGAGCATGTATGTGTGTGGCCTCATGTCTAACATTGCAGCTTGCCACCTTTTGTCGTTACCACTACAAATCATTAGCTGTAATGTTTCCCTAATTTCTTTAATGCATTAATTAAAATTTATTTAAGTGTTGATTAAAAAGTATAGCTATTTTGTTTCAGAATGAGAACATTTGTCAGTTTCATTCCTATGAATATTTGTAAATATATATTTCTTCATGGAGTGCAGTGTAAGATATACACATATAAGCAGTAGGTAATTTCTTTCTGTCTGATGCAGAAGTTGAAAATAATTCTCATTTTGTCAGCTGGGACCCCAAAATAAAAAGTCTAATAGGTCTGCATAGTGTTGGGAGGGGGGAAAAGGGAGAGGGTGGTAGTACCTGTAACATGTCAGATCAACTGTAAAGCCATTATTCACTTTATGTGAAGTTGCTTTTTCATATAGTTTTTGCTGTGGACTTTTTGAGTTATTATAGTGATGAAAGGAACCTTTGGTAACTGCTTCTCCAGGGTCCTCTACTACTGCATCACAGTGTTTTTTGTCAGAAGGCTTAGACATTTGAGCCAATAAATTAAACACAACTCCATTTAATCACCCAAATAATTTTAATTTATTGAATTTAGTTTTTAAAGTTGGCAACGCCCTTTCTGAATTTGTAGTTTTCCTCCAACACTGTTTCAAAGAAGTTTAAGTTCGTAGAAAGTTCCAGTCTGAGTAATTTAAATGATGATGGTAACTCGCTTTATCTGATGCCACAGTGCTGTGTAGGACAAGGGAGGTGGTAGCACCTTCCTTGCTCATTTCTGTTTATTAACAGCACAAAAAGAGAATTCGCAGTGCCACTGTGGTTAAGAGTGCATTGGTGCATTGGTTACTAAACCTCCCATATTTCAAGGTAGGAAGATCTCTGAATTTCTTTTTCTTTCTTACCTAAGAGGGTTATTCTTTTTATAATTAAAATATGCTGAAAGTATTCTACACAGCATCCTAAGTAACATGCTGTTCAAACCTGTAAGAAGAGTTAATTCTTCAGAACTATCATTTGGAGTCCTGTCTTTTACATGCTTATCTGCTCCTACTCTTCCAAACCATGCCAATAAAACACTCTTTATTCTTGAAAGGACATGAGTCAGTGGGCACAAAACAAAGCACACATTTCTTTATACATCCAAGCATCTAAAATTACTTTTTGGTGTTGATTTTAACAACTTATGTGATAGGGATCTTTCAGCATTTAAATTCTGGCAGGAAATGTGCCTTTTTTTCTAAGCCTTGTTCCAAGTGTTTTAATTCCTCCCTCCCTGTTCAGGGGTTTTTCCTCTTATGCTAACCTCTTAAAGGCATAGTTTCTAGGACCAGAGGGTTGACCCATTATGAAAATGGCCTTTGAGAAAATACAAAATAGGAATTTTGTGTTCTGAAAACTGGGTATTGAAAGCATGTTTGGGAAAATTGAGGTTTCTGATAGAGTTAACCATGACACCCAACTTGCTCTCAGTAGGTTGGGTGGAAAACTGTACAGATAGTGTACATTTTTCCAGCTGTAAAATGTAAAAATTATATGGGAAATGAGGTTTAAAACAGATTGTAAACCCCATTTTCATTGAAATGCATGCATCAGAAACAGATCACAGCTCAAAGGGCTGGTCAATAAACCAGATAAAATGTTCAACAGAGTGCTGTGGCAGCTTGGTGGGTCCAGGCCCCTGGGTCAGGGAACAGGGCTGGCAGGGTAGAGCTGTGGAGGTGACTCAAAAGGCTTTGGTGCCACCAGACACAGGTTTTACCATCTGTATAGCCCTGTACTTCTGGTAACTTCTAAGCAGTGACAGCAGATATCTTATCTGCTGATTTGATAAAATTGAACTGAAAATTACCATGGTAACTCTATCATCATATGAATCCGCTTCCAATCTACGAGGGCATCGCTGCATTTTTCTGGACTCTTTGTGCTACAAATCTTTTCTAAGACACCTGAGTTACTTATTGTTGTTACTGTTCTAGGATTTGCTCTCTGAAGACGTTCTAGTGCGGGGCTGGAAAAAAGGCTATGCAGCTAGAGTATTGTGCTGCTCCAGAGCAAATTAAATTCCCTCTGGCAAATAATCTTCCCTTTCCTAGTAGCTCTGTAACTAATGCCATTAAGATATTTTTCTAATACTCATATTTAATTATTGAACTTCTACTAGAGTACTGTGCGATTCTCCACGTGTTATCTTCCTCCCTGACTAAAACTTTGGTAGTGTAACAAGATTATCTGTGAGAAAGAGCAGAGTGAGAAAAGCATAGCTTGCAGCTACTTTGTCCTGCCATTGAATCCCCACAAATTAATTAGGTTTCACTCTCTTGAATGCTCTGGGAAACCAAGTCATCTACAAATGATTCAGGAAATGATAATGATGAACTCATGGGTGGTTCAGTTAATTAGCAAAATCTCTTGAGTACAGAATATTAATAATGAATTTGCAGCTCCAGAGCTGATATATGTATGTATGTAGGTATGTGTGTATGTATGTATGTAGAACTGTGCTTTGCTGTGCAGAGATACCCAAGGTTACTTTGGCCGCGTTAGCTCAAAAAGAGAAGCAGCATAAGCATGTTAGTCCAGCCTTTATAGGGTTTGTAAAGTGTTGTACCTCTTACCACTCAGTCATCCCACTCTAAAACAAAACTATCCCAAATAGCAGCAGATCAGTTGAGTACGTAGGTATCTGTAGTAAAAAGTATAAAGGGGGTGAAAAAGATTAACTCCCCCATTATGTATTTCGAAAGTAAAATTAGAGTTATTTGTTATTAGTGGTTTCTTTGTATTTACATGTTAATGATCTAATATATTCTGGATATGTGATAAATACAGCGCTCATGGTTAAAAATAATTTTCTTGATGGATACTCACTATGAAATGACTGGTGCAGTTGTGCCCATTGAGAGCTTTACTGAAGTTCTAAAATTATTTCTAAACTAATAACTGCAACATTTCCAAGCTATTACCTGCCACAGTACATTGCTAAATTCCAGAGTTAGAGAAAATGTGGTGTCAAAGTATCTGTTTCACATTCCTTTACCATCCCTTTCCTATCTGTTCTACCACGCTGGCATTAGTATGGGTTAATAACATGTCTTATTTGCAGCAGTTTGCAATAGGAACGTCAGCTGTGATGTTCTGCGAGTTTGGTGCCTGCATGGTGGTGGGAGACACTGTGAGGAGTTGGGGTGGCACCACACACCCCGTGGGCATCATGACACTTCTGCTCTACCAAAAATTTTGCATTTAGGAAACCAGACCAAAATGCTTTGTGTTTGTCGTACACATATCATGCCTGCCCAGAGGGGTCAGCAGCTCCCATGCTGCGTTGCAGTGCTCCTGTGGTGATGAAATGGTGTCTGTGGGAGCGGTGCTTTCCCATGGTGATGTCCAGGGGCTCTTGCAGGGGTGAAATAACTTTGCAGAATCCAGCGCTGTTGCAGTTCTGTTTCTTTGATCTTTCCCACAGTTTCCTAAATATGCAGCAATGTAAATATATATATTAACATCACTGTTAGTAATAAAACTATTAAAGTTGACAAGGTACTGCTGCCACAGGGGATACTAAAATGAGCCTGTGAAAGGCAATAATGTTCTTTAGTGTGCACTTCTAGGGTGCACTCAGATGCTGTTTAATGCTGATTTTCTTACACAGGAAAGAAAACTGAGACCAAACAGCATATATAGAAATAACTGCTCAAGAACAAATAATTTCTGCCATTTACTATCCTTAGGCATCTTTTAATTCTTAAAATTACATGAGCTGGAACAGCTGATACATATCTTGTCTCCAAATTCCAACATTTTCTCAAGGCCTGTAGGTCCCCTTTGGACTTTTGAAAGTATTTCTCTTGTTTCCTAAAATGTAAGTTCAAAATCAGCTCTCAATAGTGGATATTGCTGGGACCAGATAATTACTAGCCAGGCATTTTGTAAGGTACAGGAGGAAAGGAAAACTAGTCTCTGTTGAGCTGTTTGTAGGAGCAGAGAAGAAGCAGCTTGAAAAATTTCAGTTACTGGATAAAAATATTACTGGAAAAAATAATCTTAAAGACTACTGTATTCAACTTCAATCATTCTTTTAGATCCTTGCTGTAGGTGTGTTACCAAGTGTAGTCCTAACTAGTTTGTGCGCTATGCTTATAGCATGGCCTTCCAGAATCCCATGTGTATTTTATCTTACGGTAGCAATACCTGAGGGAAGATACTGGTCCCTTAACAATCAGGCCTTTCCAAGACAATATATGCAGTGAATGGTATTCTGGAATTTCTTCATGAGAAGTAGCTGTACTTCTCATTGTTGTAAATGCTCGGATGTATCAGAATTTCTCTTCCCAGAACTGACCGCTTTTTGTTTTAATGCACAGTATGTTAAATAAACTTAAACTACATACTATCAGGAAAAACTGTTCCATGGGGTAGCATTCTTGCAACGTGAACTTAGCACTAGGAAATGTATTTTTAATGACAGAGAAATCACAGGCTGTCACAAAGTCATTTAGCAAGGCTAGAGTATTCTGAGTTTCTGCTGCCATTCTTACTGATTTAATAAAAATACACATAACTGAAAAGAAACTCTTTTTTTTTAAATATAATTTGATAAAAAGAAGAAGGTGCTTCAAAATCTAAGCATATGAACGGTAGAAACTGAAAACAGGGTAATGTGAAATACAGTTTGGTATAGCAAAGCAATTTAAAATGGTGTAAAAATGCTATCAATAAAATATGTAAGGGGACATTCTGGAGTCTATCCCTACCCTGGGAAATAAAACTGAAGCTGAATTTCATGTTATGGTAGCAGTTTAGTGGCAAGGTAAGGCAGATTTATATGAGAATCTAATGCTGTACTTGGTAAAGCATTTGTACACGCAAAGGAGAGTGAGGAGAGACCATGGATGGCTTCAGTCTGCACAAAATGCGACTGAAGCCTTCAGAGGGAGAAGCAGCATTGTCTTCTTCTCCTTCAGAAGATTGTTTGCCATCACAGAGGGCTTGTAGGGAAAGAGCTGTGAAAGAAGCCATGGAGTTTCTGGACATGATAAGTAATAGTTTGCATTTTTCCAGTGTTATTCTATAGAATCTGACAGCTGCCTGCACCTACTCCACTCTCTGCATGTCGTTATTAATGTACTGGGCTATCACACCATTCAGTACTAATTTTGGAGTGTGTAAGGCTGAAATTTGTGGAGAAAACATTGAAACTACATGTGAGTCTGTATCATCTACTTTTCTACAGAAACAGAATCCTTATACTTTTAAGCTACTTGTAGGGAGTTCTGTGAAGGTGTGGCCTGTGTGGGCAGCTCTGTGGTTGGCCATGATGAGGTAAAGAGCAAGGAGCAGAGCAAGGGCACATGTCAGAGAAGAAAGCTGCCTAGGAAAGGGCTGGGGCCTGTATGACTCCTGATATGCTGGGATGGAAAAAGCGCTTTTTTCTTTTCGGCATATATGGTCTCCCATCATAGTGAAAAGTCTCTCGGGTCTAGCATCTCCATGACAGTGAAATTTAAATGCTCAAGAATATTAGGGATTGTTTCTGAAGTCATTTGGGTATTGGTAGAAGTTCTCTTGGTAAATGTTTCATGCATTTGAAATAAAGTTATTCTTTCTCCTCAGACAACTTTTAACTTAAGGACAAATTTTTAAAACAGAGGGAGAAATTACTGTGGGGGACTGTGCATGAGTTTGTCTTTTTGTAGAGGAGCAGTCCACACAGGGTATGGTTACACACCAGTGGAATCCTCAGCTAGGCCTTGCAAGGTCATCATGGTATTTGGGGGGCTGTTAATGAGATGACGCAGAACATAGGAAAAATTTCAAATAATGTGAAGGGATGTGGAAAATACCTATCTTTTGGACAAAATTTTTGCAAATATTCACAGGGGGCTGAACTTGTATTCCCTTCTTAGTTTGCTTTCAGTCTCTACAAAATTATTTTAAATTATGTATAATATTAAGTGAATTAGCAATGGAAAAATGTATTTCTTAAATTGATTGCAATGACTTTTAACTAATTTGTGGGGTTTTGATTCATCTCAGAAGGGATAGATGGAGCTCTTGCTGTTTTTCTACAGACTTTGTTCTTTATCCTATTGAGTAATTGAAATTCAGAATTCACACATATTTGATTCTCTGATATATATTTTCATTAAAAGCTTGCCAGTAGTGTGAGCTATGTATGTTTTCGAGATATTCATTAAATGAGATTTATAACAGTTTACATGATATTCTGACAGTTTACCAAACCTATCAGTCAAAAGCAGATGGCCTGCGTTGGTAGGATTTTTTGGTTAAAATGAATATATTTTCAACATATATATTTCATTTATAATATATTTGCTAGCAAGATTTTATCCTTAAAACTCAGTTAATCAACTTGCAATACCCTCCTACACTTCAGCTTGATGCTTGAAACCTAAGATATTATCTGTCTGCAGTTCATTTCAGTAATGTATGTGATTATAGAGCAAATTAAATTATGTCATATATCAGACCTAGGACGCTAAAAATACAGCTGTATTTATTTGTCACTTCTTTATACCTAATTATCTAGCTACCCCTTCATGAACATATTGTGCTCTTAGACATCTGGGTCTCCCTGGTTTCAACACCTTGCTGTTTTGGTTTGTTATTTAATGTGGATGTGTTGGTCATCTCATACGGAGGAGAAGACATGTTACCAGGTATCTGTCTGGGTTGTGGTGGTATCCAGCCAAGACAGGAAGGAAGGGAAGAAGGGCATGGAGAGATGAGGGGGCCAAATCATCAGTGGCTTCAAGAGTGGTCACCTGGTGGTCACCAGAGTTTCTCCCATGAGTGGCTGCACTTGGGGGCTTTCTCGATGGGTTGCCTACATCCCAGTTTTCACAGCTGCAAAAGCAGTAAAACAAAGTGTAGCACTGTGGCCGGGGCACAGGCCTGTGAGGATGCTGGTAACTCTGATTTCAAATGGATTTCTGCCTCTTTTGCAAGATGGGAAAGCAGGAGACCCCAGTGCTCATGCACAGTCTGTGGCATGACCAAAGGAAGCTTGGATACCAGGGCAGAGGCACAGCCTTGCTTGTAGCCAGACAAGGGCAGTGTCAACAAGACCAGCATCCTAGGGCATTTCAAAATAAAGACAGTTGCTCCTATCTGCAAGAGTAGAGTTGGCACACAGTTCTCAAATTTACTTATATATATTAATTCTAAGTTAGGCATCATCAGTTATATACCTACAGTTTCTACCAGTTCAAGGGTTTACTTATTTTCACTAAAACCTTAATGCAAGTTTTTGTATAGCACTAGAAATAATATAGATAACTCAGCTTAGGTTTTAAACAGTCTCTGCTCAGTTTTTGACCAGGAATAGTTGTCCTGTTTTATGTTCCATATCACTGACAGACAATAATAGAGAGAATAGGGAGAAATTACTAGAAGCAAAAGGTAACGATATCTGCTGGTAACATAGCAATTTATAGATTAAATAGTAGGAACTATGCTGAGGGAATCTTTTAAATAAAGATTTATATGCATAAATACATAGAAAAACTGCATTTTTTCCAGCATGTGTTGTTGCTTTTCTTAGCATATTTTCTTACATATTTAAGTATGCCCAAAAAAACATAAACCAGTTGATTTAAACTGGTTCTATTCTAGTTTTAGAATCTGAACTATTAAAAGTATACATGTACTGTACGTGTACTCTTTTTCCAGTACATGTACTCTTTTTCCAGAAGCCAGGTAATGCAATGTTTTTTTCACTTAATATTAATTAGAAAGAGAAGTGAGTAAGAAGTAAAGGTTTATCTGGGTTTATAATGGCTGAGGTTATCATGAAGGAACTGTTAACCAGACAAATCTGCAACAGTGATACCACCATTACACTGACATTTAAATTCAAATTTTGGGGGAAAAATTATAACAAAAAGTTTTGAAAGGACAGAATTGAAGAAATCACGGACTTCGCTTTTTTAGTTAACACAGGTACCTACTTTCTTAGATCAATGTAATAAGTTGCCTAGTGGAGCTTACTCCATTCCTGGTAGGTTTCTTTCAGTATAAATACAGAGGGAGAGTTCAGTGGAACTCCAAATCTTTAATAAATATTTTAGGTTTTGTAGGTTTTTCATGAACCATCCTGAGCCATTCGATTTTTTTGTGCAGCAGAAAGGCTTGTTCTAAAAATAATTTTATTCTCATTCATCTAAAAAGACATTCATTATTCTCCTGTATTGTATAAGTTATTCTCTCAAATTCTCTGTCTCATGGTCTGTTTTCTTAATTGGAATACTGATTTGGATGAATGTTGTTAGTGAGTGTGAAAAAATGTTTATGATTTTTTTTCTAAAAAGCATCTCCCCAAGAAGAAAAATCAAGAGGATCTTGTAAAACCTCTTCTCCACTGCTAATACAAGCTTTGTCCTAAAATGCTTTTAGTTTGGGAGTAAAGGTAATTACACTTAAAAAACCGCATTACATCTAATTTAGCAACACTTAACAGTTAACAGTTTTGATGGTATATTTAGATAGCTTGATTTCAAACAATAAAATTAGTGCTACTCAATAGAACATAAAATACATTATCATAAATTCATAAAGGATAATTTTTTTGGACAAATTATTATATAGTGTTACTACTGTGAACATTCAGAAGTAGGACAGAAAATGGATAAACTATTAATTTTCTTCAGAAGAAAATACATCCAATTTGGGGAGATGTATTAAAAATGTAAATTGCGGTAGGATAGATATATACAGATAGCCAGGTCCTTTTCCAATGGTAATCAATTTAAAATTTATTACCATTTTAATGGCAGTTATATATAATAATAGGAATTTATGCTCACTTCTGCTGCTCCCTGTCCTACGAAAAGTCATTACTTTTAAACCAATAAGACTGGAGAAATCCACTATTAAGTACAGTTTTTCTTACCTTCCACTTTACTTAATAATACAACTGAAACAGATGTCATGCAAACCATCTGTGGGTTTCTTGTACCTGAATATTATCACCTTTTTAATTTTACAGCAGTTTTCATCCATTCTTTGGGTACCAGCTTCTTTGAGGTTAATATCCCCCTCCCTTGCTGGCCTCTGGTAGGAGCCTTGTCCTCCCCATTAGTTTTCATGATAATAGTCTTTACCTGATCTTCTTCTCTTCTGTCTTCCCCACATTTCCTTTCCCTTGCAAATGGAAGAGCACTGATTCTTCTTCAGCTTAGTGTCTTCTTAACTAGGTGATTTCAAGTCAGGTTCAGAGTCTTTTTTTTTGATTGCAGGGATTCACAGCCAGAGGTGACTCTCCTGGCTGAACAAAGATCAGCCATTCCAGCACCTCCAGCTGGCCAGAGAGCGTGGCAGCTTTGTCAGGACCCAAGGAGTTGCAGGGTCGGCAGCAGAAATAGCGTTACACCAGTGAGCACAGCCTCAGTGAAGTTCCATTGTTGTAAATCCAGTAAAAGAAATAGGAAGGGCAGGCCTGAGCTGTGTAAAACCATCTTGGCTTTCTAGGAGGCTATCCAGAAGTGCTGCCCCAGAGACAGGAGACACCTCTTCACTCTCACTCAGCTGCATCTCAGTGATGCTACTGGCACGCGTGGTTTGGCTGGACTCCCAACATTCATTTTTTTTCCTTGGTATCTCCTTTCTTCCTCCTTCCTTGCAAAACCCCGAGCGTGCGGCTTGTAGTCACTGTGCTGATAAAAAGCAGGACCTTGGAAAGCAGCAGATCAGGAGCTGTTTTGTGACATTCCAGCTAAACTTAACCCTCAGATGCACACTTCCACTTCTGCTCCTTCAAAGTCTGCTTTAAGACATTCCATGCGTCATCGTGAATGCGTATTTGAGGCAAAGGTGCTTAAAAGAAAACAGTGCGTGTCTGATAAGAATATCCATGTTCAGAAAATTCAAGAATTTAAGCTCAGCATTTATGTGATTTTCCAGAATCAAAAATAATTGGAATTGGAAAAGTAAATTGTATTTCTACTAGTGCAATTTAAGGAAATTTTAAAAATAGATGTGAAAAATAAGCCATCAGATAACCTGTGCTTGAGGGAAGGAAATAATGCAAAGACTTTCCTAAGATCTTGCCACAGCTAATATTACATTGTGTAAATTAGGACTTTCTTTCAGTACTGAAAATAATAAATCTGCTTTGAAATGTTACTAGCTTTTGCTAACTTCCTGTGCTAATAATATAATTACATACTATTAAATAAATGTTTTAACAAAACATATGAAGTTTTTAGAAATGCAATACCTCTAATTTCAGAGTTCCATTAAAAGCTTGCAAACAGACTATAAACAACTGCTTTTACTTTAGTTTGAGTCCTCTGGCTGTTGATTTTCTGGTCAGTTATGTGGATTTGCGCTTTCTGTGTCTAAATGCAAAATCATTTTTTCTGTCCTACGAAACTCTTCTCAGCCATCTGAATTAGGGAGCAGAGAAGTCCTGGTTCATCTCCATTTGTCCAGCTGTAATAGTGCATGAGAGAAAGTAGCTGAATTTATCAGATTTATCCTGTGAATGGCACTGAGCTACAGCATTTGCACCCTACATCTCTTTACAGATCCTGTGCTGGAAACATTTCAGCCAAGTACCTGTTTGGTTTCATGCTTCGTATGTGTGCATAATGCACAGCGTAGGGAGAAAATCTCATCATGGCTCTAAAGGTGTCTCCAAGCTGCATGGGGACCTGAGGAGCTCCCTGCTCTGACCCTGGCAGTCCTGTGAGCCTGCTGAAAAGTTCCCAGCTTTCTCCTGTGGACTGTGGTCGCTGCAACCTCTTGGTGTGACTCACCTGTTCCCACTCTGCCTTTTCTGTTGATGGCATGTGCCCTCCTGAGGGCCTCTGTGGGGGTTCTTAGAACACAACTGTGTCTCCTTTTTTATACGTATTAAGATATTCTGTTAGAGGTGTGATGTCCAGTGACCTCAGAGAGTACCAGTAGTACTTTGGTGAGCAGATGATATGAGAAAAGAAGCCCAGACAGGATCACAGGTGTGGCATCTGTGCTTCTGGCTCTCCAGAGACATGGGCAGAACAGGTAGCAGAGGGAGGTTTTTGCCACCCAAATGGACCCTTTTCTTTGTAAGACTGAAAAAGAACATAGGTAATTGTAAATAGATAGGTGTACTGGGCTTAATTCTTTAACCTCATAGATGCCTCACATAAATGAATTTGGACTCGTAGTAATGTGTTTTACAGGAAATACTTGCTGTTCTTACTGCTTCTACAATATATAAATGGTCTTAGGAGGGTTGGTAATTATATTGGTCTGCCTTTTGGGAGGATATATTCAGCACACAAAATTGTATCTTCTTGAGGCGACTGTTAATTTCTGCTTTTGTAGTGTTTTATTGTCCCTTGAATAATTAATCTTTGTGCTTAAAGGCAGATATCATTCTTTTTGGTCTACTCTCTTCCTAGCTTTAACTGAGTTTAAATCATCAGCTGCTGCATTAAAGCAATGAACATACTGCTTTTTGTTGCAAGATAATTTACAATGTTTTCACAAATTTGGGTATTTTGAATGGCAGTTCTACAATTTCAAATACCTCCCAGTTAATAAACAAAATAAATAAATGTGCAAGAAAGGAGTAAACAGACCATGAATCTGAATCACTTCTTGTTTTTCAAGCTGAATTTTTCAAGGAAATTAGTTTACAAACTAGATTTTGATGTCTGGAGTCCATCAGTCTCTAGGAGAAAGAGTTGTAATTACATTCTGTCTCAATTTATGCTGTGTGTCTGCACTCCTTTTTGGAATTTTTCTTTTTAATTCTATTATATTGAACTTAATTTTACATGACAAGTAGCAGAATCATGCAGATAAGTAACAGAAGAAATACAATTGTTCCGTAAAGACCCCCAGAGTTTTCTGTAAGGAAGCTCTTCCACAATTTTTTCAGCACTTTCTCAGATTTCTTTTCTGTGCTTTCTTGAACTTTGAAATATTGAACTTCCTTCTCTTAACGATGAAAAAATTTTATTATAGTTACATATTAATCTAAAGTTACTTTTTTTCCTGATTTGAAATCATGACTGCCTTAATTACGTTGATAAAGTTATACTTTGTAATTTTCAAAGTCTGAATAATCTCAAGAGTGAAATGCTTTACAGTATCCATGTTTTCTGTTTGACATTAAAAACAGGTAAAGAAAATGTTCAGTGAATGAACTCCATCCTCAGTTGCTGTGAAACAATTAGCCAAGCTGTTTATTCCTGATAGAAATTTTTTATTTGTAAAACTCAGAGTTATTTAGAGCAAACTCAGAATGTAGAGATCTAGGATTTTATACCCTAACAATGCTTTTCCTGACATTGAGTATACTGGAATTAGAATTCTTAATTTAGCATTACATTGATATTTTATCCTTCAATCAAATTTTACTAAAAAGAAATTGCTGGAGTTCTTTTCTTGATTTTTATTTCAGATGAAATTGGTCTTTTCTGAAAGTGGTTCCATCTGCTCTGTAGTAGCCCAGTTGATGGTATTCATGCTGAACTTTTCATCCTCTCATGATAACTTTCTAGGAACTCTGAACTTTAGGTAGTGTTTTGAGAGATAAGATGCATTTTATATCCAGGTTTTTTTGTTAGATGTTTAAAAAATCATTTTCTTATCATGAAAGGGGGAGAGGATAAGCTCTGTAATGGCTAGATGAGTTTTTATGTACAGTAATCTCCCCTTTAATGAATAGCATTTAGTACAATTAAATTGTGTTCAAGTATGCTTTTCTGCTGTTCCATATTATTAATGCCCAGTGGACTTGTGACGCCATGCTCTTCCATAGTCACTATGTGTTAGCAATCTGCTTTTCTTCCATTGTTACAGAGGAAACAGTGTCTTTTTATTATCTAAAGTCAGAAAGTTGAATATGGAAGTGTGGTTTATACATCAAAGTGGCCTGATGCCCAACTTTGTGCTTAGGAAATAGGATACAGAAAATAAAGCTCTGGGGAAGAGAACAGACCTTTTTCTCCATGCCCCATCTGTTTGTTGTGGGTATGCACAATGGTGAAAGCAGCTCTAAGTCAGATACTGGCTGGGTGCAGTATAACTGGTCTCATCAAAATGTGTCTGGGAAAAAGGTAAATGTGGTCGTTAGGTGACAAGAAAATATTGGCTGGAAATCATGGGCTGATCTTGAGACTTTTGGTCACCCACATTCAAGAAAAAACAAGTCCAGCTAACGTACTCTGCATGATCCTGTACAAAACAACTGGAATAGAGGATCATGGGACTAAGCCATTATCCATCATATTTGAGAAGCTGTAGAGTCTGGTGAGGTTCTCACTGACTGGAGAAGGAGAAATATTACCCCCATTTTTAAAAAAGAAGATTAGGAAGACCAAGGCAACTTCAGGCCAGGCAGTCTCATCTCTGTGCCCAGCAAGGTCATAGAGCAGATCCTCCTGGGAACTATGCTAAGGCACATGGAACATAAGGAGGTGATTGGTGACAGCCAACATGGGTTCACTAAGGGCAAATCCTGCCTGAAAAATTTGGATGACTTCTACTGGTGATAGTGTTTAATGGACGAGGGAAGAACGACTGACATAATCTACCTGGACTTGTGCAAAGCATTTGACAGCCTCTTGCACAATATCCTTGTCTCTAAACTAAGTGACATGGATTTAATGGATGGACCAGTCACTGGACAAGCAATTGTCTGCATGGTGCCGTGCTCAGAGAGTTATCATAAATGTCTCAGTGTCCAAGTAAAGAGCAGTAGTGAGTGGCATTCTTCAGGGGTTGGTATAGGGAATGGCACTGTTAGACATCTCTGTAAGCAACATGGGCAGTGGGATTAAATGTACCCTCAGCAGGTTTGCTGATGACACCAAGCTCTCTGGTGCAATTGACTCACTGGAGGGAAGGGATGTCATCCAGAGGGACCTTGACACGCTTGAGAGGTGGCCCACGTGAACACCATGAAGTTCAACAAAGCCAAGAACCTGCACCTGGGTCAGGGCAATCCCAAGCATAAATACAGGCTGGGCAGAGAATGAATTGAAAGCAGCCCTGAGGACAAGGACTGGGAGGAGATGGTGGAATGAGAATTTTGGTATGACCCAGCAACATACACTTGCAGCCTGGAAATCCAGCCTTGTCCTGATTATCCCCTGGAACAAGTTGCCCAGAGAAGTTGTGGGTGCCTCATCCCCAGAAAAAGTTCAAGGCCAGGTTGGATGGGGCTCTGAGCAACCTGGTGTCGTGGAAGGTGTGCCTGCCCATGGTAGAGAGATTGGAACAAGACAGTCGTGACAGTCCCTTCCAACCCAAACTATTCTATGATTCTATGACTGATAAGTAAAATGAAGCAGACACTCCACACTGCAGGTTCAGATTGCATTTACATTAATAAATGCTGAGGTAAACTGTCGAGAGCTGGGTACCCACGTCAGTGCTTGAATCCATGTCCTTGGTTACCGAGCATGGAATTAACTGTGCTGGGATTGGCTGTTAGTGGTGCCCCAAGTGTGGATCAGGGACATCCCAAGGCATTCCCCTCCTTATTCTCTGATGACTGGCTCCACATCCAGAGAATAAGCCTAGGTCTGTTTTGTTCTTTAGCACAGAATATATCCCATTGAGTACCAGCTCCAGCATTGTAGATGCAGCCCACAAAATTGAGGTATTTTTTCATTTTGATACCTGTTATCCCCTCCTAAAGATTGCTCTTTTAACTCAGCTACAGGTCAGTGCTCCCAAGGATGTTGGTAACACACGGGAGCACTGGTGGACACTTGGAAAAAGGGATCAATGCACAGCATCTCCTTGGTCTCACAAAAAATTTGAGGTATACAAGAATAACTTGCCACTGGCCTGCCTGCAGGGACAGGAGGTTTCATTAATATCAGCTCACGCTATTTCTGACACCATCAAAGAAACTGAACAAAATGTGAGTTTAATAATAGTGAACCTGTCAGTACTGTAAGAAAGCTGCTGTTCTTTGAGTAGAGCAGTGATAAAGTAAATAAAAAGTGCAGATAGTATGCCATTTCTAACAAGTGCAAATCAGAGATATTGCCATCTTTTTGTTAGTAACCCAAAAGCCAAAATAACAATATGTCTTTTATTAATTCATAATTAAAAGATAATATCCATGACCTGAACTTTATATTTAGCATGAGAGAATTTGGAAATAAAAGATCTGGTGTTCAGTAAAACTGAAAGAAATATTGCTCATTCCCTGCACAATGGTTTTCTTAAAAACAAATTGCAAACTGAAGACTTTAAGTTGCTAATATGTCATCCAAGATATATCAGACTTGAAGTAGGATGAATAGTTTTAATTATGTGTAAATAGATTCATTAAGAGGAATGCAAAGGTCCAACAATTATTCTTTCTCTGAGATTAGATTAAGAATATTGTGTTTAGAGTCTTGTATCTTAATGGGCCACTTTAATTTCTGTTTATAGCTATTATTCTATTTCAAATGCACATTAATCTTCTTCTTAGTGAAATGTATCCATTTATCTAACAAAAGGAAATGTTAAATGTTCCTAGCTATTCGTGCAATTATTTGAAGACAGTGGTGATTTAAATTTTAGTTTGGCAGTAAATTGTTTTTACTTTGTACTTGTCATAGTTTCCTTGCGTATCTCTATACAGTGTTGAGCATGATGAATTCTCTTCTGTAGTGGGGAAAATGACTTTATAAAACAGGGGAATGTTAAAGGCATTTATATATACCTTTTCAGTGTCATGTGTTCAGATATAATACTTTGATGTTTGCTTTCCTGTGTGAACTTACTTAGATGGGTTTTAGTTTAGCTTCTGATGACGAGACGATTTGCACGCCTCTACAAGGCTCCTCTTGTGGGTGATGCTAATACCTGTTCTTATACACAAGATCATTTTCATGCACATACAGGTAATACCTATAGCTGCAAGTTTAGAAACAAGCTAGACTGCTCCCACTTTGGAGTACTGCACTTGAGGATATACATATTGACATGTGGTAGTAGTGGTGTGAAGACTCTCTTAAATACTGTCACTCTTGATTATATAGGTGTAGATATGATCAAAACCAAACCTACTACATCCAGGCTTGTTAGTCTAGGATAACACTGCAGTCTCACTTTCAAGTTAGTTTCAATTATAGCTCTTAGCATATTCCCACACAGTTGCCTTGTATGTCGTGTTTCTCGGGGGTACTTAAATATAATGGTTTCCAAAACATGGAAAACACAACAGGGTAACCTAGAAACAGCCTCTGTGAAGGGAAATTAGTGTAAGAACACTCACGTTATTTTTTTGCATTAGTCAACGATACGTGTCTGGTTTTCTTGAACATAGACTATGTCATCATCTTTGTGCTGATGACTGACAGATCTGCTCTGGACCTACTTTCTTCTATCTAGGACTTACTTGCTGTCATTTCTTCTCGCTGAGTTGTCTCTAACTGAAATGTGAGTCTAATTAATTCTTTTCCCATTCAAATGTTGTCTGATGTCTCCTTTCCTGATGTATGTGGAAACTTCTATCAGTATAAACCAGCATGTTGGCTAACGGCCCCAGTGGCATTTTGACTCGGTCTTTGCAATAGCAACACATTGCCAGACCATGACAAGACTTACAGGCCATCTCTATGTGTGCTCTCCAAAAGAACTCTCTCTTCCTTTCATCCACAGACATAAATCCCTTATTTGCACCATCACTGTATTGCATTGCGATTATTGCAAAATCACTTTCTCTTGGTTTGACAGGTGCAGTTCTGCCCTTACAACATCCATGTAAAATAAGGATGAGACAATGATCTGTCCAGCCAGTCTGTTTGGCATTCTCACCCCATGTCCATGAATCATTACACTGACTCCTGTGTTTCTGTTGCATTAAATTTAAATGCTTGCCTTCATTTTTAAAGCTTTTTTTTAAACAGTCTGAACATAGTTCATCAAACTTGTCGCTCAGATGCAGTAGATGAGTTCCTTGAATAATATATTCTAAGACATATTATATGAAAAAATATATAATTGTCTCATCAGTTAGAAGTTTTGACTTAAAAGTGGCAAGTTACCTCATTGCATCAAAGCCTCACCGATAATGAAATAGGTGTAAAACACTGAAGGAAACAACCTTTAATTTCAAGGACAAAAACCCAACCCAAACCCACCAAAATAAAAGTTTGGTAAAATGGTTCTGAAAATGTAGTATCACAGAAATGTTAGCTGGAAGAAATTTCAGGAGGTCATCCAGTCCAAGATTCCACTCAAAGCACAGGTCTGTCCAACATTGGAGCATGGCCACAATGAATTAATCTATCCAGATCATGGAAATATTCAGGGGAAAGTTCCACCACCTTTCTGGGCACCTTTCTTATGGCCTAGCTGTAGTGTTGAGATCTGTTTTGCTCACTTAATATTTATATACGTGCTATTGATGTTGGAATAGCGCAGTACACTTGTATAATGTCCAACAGTAATTTATTTAAATCACCTGACCTAAAACACATTAACTGCCTTTCAGCCCAGGAGGGCAATGGGTTTGGCCCTCCTGGGATGAAAGGCAGTTCATGTGTTTTCACTGTGGCAAGCCTTGGTAGGCATATTAAAGATTTCAGAGTATTCTTGTCCCCCCCTTTGCCTTGCACATTCAGTAGTTTGAAGTTTATACCTGTAGGAATTAGCACAACAGTGATACCCCTGAGCTGTGATCATATAAATACAAAGACATTGACATTAGTGTAGTGAAACCACATTTTTACAAATTCTACTTATTTGCTTGCCACAGAATCTATGCAGAGCTAAAACATAATTTTATATGTTTCTGTGGCAGAGGATGTGTCAAAAACAATTTGCAAACAATTTACTCTGTTCAGCAGAGTAAATTCAAGGAAGGGCAGGAAGAGCAGATCATCGGGTATCCATGTTTCTCCTGCAGGTGGATCTGCAAGAAGGTTTAGAAAAACCCCCATAATTAATCTAAACTACAAGGGGATTAGAAATAAAGTAGAACAAGTAGAACTTGCATTTTTAAAAACGTGTTTAATTATATTAGCTTTTTTCATATCTGTGGATACTAAGAATAACTTATTTTCTCCCACTCATTTATTCAAATGATTTTGCATTTTGCAGCTAGTTGTTAACTTCTTGGATCTATTCAAAGCATTTTGAGAAAGCACGTGTACTGATCTGTGCTGTGTGACTGATCAGATGGAAGAGGCGCGATGCTGTGCGCCCAAATTAAAGGTGGCGGCAAACAAGCCTTTCCACCACTCATATTTCACTCACGTACATAAAACCTGGTCTAGGGGCTTCTCAGCCAGTCACTGGCACAAAGTATTTACATGTTGGCAGTGAACATCAAAACAAACAAATTAGACTGAAATTAATACTCCTAGAAATCTTACTGCTTCTTTCTACTATGTACCATTTCATTTTTGTTCTTTGAATGTAAGTCACCTCTAGGGATCAGAGCTAGATCTAAATTACTATTTTGGATTTAAAATTACTTCTAATTATGTGGGCTGGAACACCTCCCTAAAAGTCTCCAAACAGTGTAGTAATCACTACTTTATATTTTAATGTAATTTGAACTAGCTTGGATTTTAAAATGGAGTTCTTAAGGGCAATTCTGATTGCCGTTTCTGTGATGTTTCTGTGTTTCTGTTTCAGATGTTTCTGTGCATCTGAAAAGATCTGCTTGCTATGGACATCCTTCTGTTGGCATTTCCACATATTTGTTAGCTGAAGCCCTAGAAAAATTACTTCTCTACTTTTGCTTTGCATATTCTGACAGTAATTCATCATGTAGTTTTTAGAGGGGGGAAGGTTCTCGGTTGCTTTTTTTAATTGATAATTTTCCTGCTTTATGATAGTCTTGAATTTTCATTACTATTTCCTCCTATTTTGAGGTAGTGTGCCTTCTTTCTTGTAGACCCACATTTTTTTTGTTTCATTCTGGAGTCTTTCAATCTTACTGAAGTTATTTCTGCAAACTGTTGGCTAGTTTTAGTCATAAACAGAAATTTCCTCTGTTTTGATTTGTGCTTTATGAAGCAAACTAATGACATTAGTAATGTGGCAGGACTATTAAAGAATGCTTCCTACTTATATAGTAATTTGAAAACTTGCATGAAATTTGACATTTTTAATAAAACTATTCACAGTAGATGTTGCCAAGGAGAATAATATCTGATATTGTTTATCATAACTTTTTTTTACTTTTTGATTCTGTTTTTCAAGTGTATCTTCTTCATGTTCACTCACAGTTTCAACAACAACAACAACAACAAAAGCCAGTGAATATTAGCCATCCTAAATCTAAACCATTACATTCTGCATAGTGAAAAAGCCTGCACTGTGTTGTTTGGAGATCAGCCTATGTGGTGGATGTTAGTTTTTCAGGGTAGGAATGCTTTTGAAGAAACATGGAGAGTAATATGGGCTTGCTTGTGGAAGAGATCTCATGTTATTTCTTGCGTAGATGTTGCTGATGGCTCAACAAAAGTTGGGGAAGAAGAACAAAAGCTTCACCAAAGCTGAACCAACACTGCTTGGGGCTCATAGAAAGCAGAGGGGGACAGAGACTTGTCCTCACATCTACCCAAGGTGGCAGTGACCACTTTCCTGACAGTCCTTGGGTGATGTGAATAGCAGAGGAGACCATGGGCAGGATGTCTGGAGAAGCTGCTGGGCTAGGTTGTGCCTCTCTGTGGTGGCTGAGGAGTGGCTCTGCTCTTCATCTGTTGGTCATGCATATGCAATAAGTGGAACCAGCCTACAACAGAATTTTTTTTTAAACTGAGAAGGGAAGGGGAATCCTGCAGAGATTTGTATCTTTAAACATAGGAAGGCAGGGGGCAAAGACACAGACTTGAGCAGTGTCTGAAAAATGTTTCTGGTGAAAGTTCAGTGCTTTACCTAATTTGTTTATTTGCAAAGTAGCAGCTGCATTGGGCATGTTTTTGCATCCAGGAAGAGTAGTATTGGATTTTCGCATGTCTCCTAGGTCATTCTTGGTCTGTAAGGCTCCATTGATGTTTCCTACCTGTTATTTAATTGATGTACCTACTGAGGGTGCCAGAAGGTGCTTCAGATGGTGATGTCTTGTAACATTTTACCTGTAGGTAAAAAAGCAGCAATTTCTCCTCAGGCTTTTAAAGCTGAATTTTGATGTTGCTTCCTTGATGAACATCACCCAGAAAATATGGGGTTTGTACATCTTTTTGAAAAAAAAAAATTTAAATCCTGATGTTTCTTTTTTTTTGTTCTGAGGACCCTGTTGTTTGTTTCCTGTTTGTGGCTTTTGAGGTGTAACTGCACCGGTTACAGTTGGTGAGAGGATGTAAATGCATTAACCATACACAGCCCAGATATTTTTGCAGCACTGCAGTGGAAGCTGAGAGCAGAAAATGAAGAATACTATAAAATAAGGCTCCAGTGTGAATTGTCTCTTTGGATAATGGTAGTATTCCTTCATACATCTTCTCCTTTACTGCAATTTCTTTTTCTGACTCAGAAGTTAGTACATATTTCAAACAGATGTTACCTCCCCAACTGACGAAGATTTCCCAGATCAATTCAGCTGTTCATCTTGTGATATGTTGAAGAGTGTCTGACTTTCTCTGGATGTATGTTGACTTCCAGGTTGTTGGGTTATACTCCCTCCCTCTCTCCTTGTGTGTTACACCTTGTGTGAAATGAATTGTCCCTATTTATTTGAATATCAGCAGGCAGGTGCCTCTTCTGAAGATGCTGTTTTTTGTGTCTGGAAAGGAAGGCCAAAACCACATCCTAAGGTCATGGAAGCATGATATCCTTCCAGGTCCATCTGGTTTCAGACATGGCCTAATGATGCCTGTGTTGTTTGTGCACAGTGTTTAACTAGGGGACTTAATTTCTCAGACCTGATAATGGCCACTCAGTTCATATTAACTGATTTTTCTGCAGGTTTGTTCCCATTTTTTGTTTGTTTATCTTCTCACAGAATTACAGTACTTTCTCAGCATTCAGAAGCACAATCTTTAAGGTTTTACGACGTTTGTATTTATTTTGAGATCAGCATAAAGTTACAATACATGCATGGTGTTCCTCTTTTTTATTTCCTCTCCATTTTATTTTGTTCTCTCCAACTCTCACAACCTTTTGCAAAGTGGACAGATATCTGAGGAAAGCAGGTAGGGAAGAAAAACCCTTCTACTTTCTCTCACAGGTTTTAATTTAGAATGGCTAATCCAGCACATTATGGATGCTACTGCTTTAGTTGCCAATGAGGAATTAGCAGGTAATTATGGCAAAGGTTTGCCTTGTTTCAGAGACTGAAAAAGATAATCATAGCTCTCAGAGAAGTTGAAGGTAGTGCTGCAGAAATAGACTTCTTCCTTTCAGAGGTTACCCAATTTAACTGCTTGTGCTTTTGGGGCAAAAAGGTGACTAAAATGTACCTTGAAGGAAGCAAGATGTAGAAGTAACTGTCACTGTAGTACATTGGTATCATCTTTATGTCTTTAGAAGCTCTAAACTTGGGTCTATGTGAAAGAAAACCATCTTTCGTATACAAAGAAACAACAAAAACTTAGATGCCAGACAAAAAAAACCCCTACATTATTTCTGAATGCTTTATTTCTTGTGATCCAAGCCCCCAGGAAATGCTTCCCTTAAAGAAAAAATCAAGTGAACTGTCAGGATTGTCTCTGTATGCCACATATGTTTACTTCTAGGTGGGCATCTGAAATCTACTTCTGTCCTTCTGTGGTTTATAACCATTTTGGGAGAGAAGAATGTAAGGTCTCTTGAAAAAAAATTTCCATGTTTGAGAAAATCCAACGCAAACAAACACGTTTACTGTTGCTATCAAGCTAATCAGCCATGAAGTGCTACATATGGGAACTTGCATAAAGCATACAACAGCATTTAGTATCTGTGTAGTCACTCTTTTTTGCTTCTCAAACTTGTTATCTCTCTGTGTTCTGCCACCAAAGATATCAGGAAGAAATCAGTCCCGGCAAATTTGAGGCCAGTTCAAATTCTGTATATCTGCAATCATTTATTTTCCTGTGCACAAACAATTACTCACTGTAATCCCTGGCATCTCACTCCTCATTAAATATAAGCTGTGCAACTAGAAAACTACAAAAATTTCTGAGAAATGGAAACGGATTAGTCTAAACCATAGGTTACCAATCTTGTCCATCCCTGCCAGAATGATTATATCTGCAAGCAACATGAGGATTTCAACTGTAAATCTGCAGATTTTAAAGCTCAAGTGGTTTTGCTTCATTTTGGTGTAGACCTAAAAAGTCCTGCTAGCTTAAATAATTTTATATCTTCAAGAAATTTATGTAATTTTCTACAGAAAAGACTCATGCAGCTGCTAACCTCAATTTTTTTCAGTGTACGCTGTTTTTCAGTTTGTTTCTGATTCCCAAATTTTCCTATTTTTTCATGCCATTTACCACTGCTACTTAGTTTCTGACCTCCTAGTTTCTCCAAAATAGTCAGTATTGTAACTGAAATGTCATTAATCTTTAAACTTCCTTACTCCACCTTTGAAGAAGATGATGCAAAAAGCATTCTAACATGCTTGAACATTATTATTTGAACTGCTCACCCATTACATTTTAGGTAGCTTATTTGTTCTAGTAGGCATTCTTCACATTTTCTATATTCTATATATTTTTCATTAGGATTGGTTTTTCTTAATCTTTGTAAGCAGCTCCTCCTCAGAACAGCATTAAAAATTACAACGTAGATATAACATATTTTCCTGATGTTATGTTAGATGTTAGATGTATCTGTGCTATTAATATTTGGATACAGTAAAATAGCAGGGGTGGACCTCCCATGTTCTAGTACATCTTGTACCCAGACTTGCCCCACATAATCCTTATAAGAAGGACTACGTTCCTCAAACGGAAAGAGACAGAATGTCCCAGGTCACTTCAACCTGTTAAATTGTGTCCAATAATTTGCTTTCTAGTGTGCAGAGAAGCACTTGAAGGTAAGAGGTAAAAAAGCTGTAACAGAAGAAGTCACCAAAGACCCACACAATAATGGCACCTGTAGACTTGTGAGCTTGACTGCTAATCACTAATGAAATAAAGAACAACAACTCAGTACAAATACAAAGACTCTGACACAGAAGCAGTAGAACTGTAGTCAACTACAAAGGGCACAACAAGGCAGAAAGATAAATCTTATCTCTTCGGATAAAGCAACAAAAGAAATCCCAAGCTCCTGGGGTAAAACAGAATCATTAATTTTCCAATTACACCATAAAATACCACAGCCCTTTCAGTTCTCTCTTTTCAATTCACATTGTGTGTTCATGATAACCCATATGATTTTGCCATAGTTACCAATGTACTTTTAGCATTATTGATAAATAACCACTGCTACCTCTTCATGCTATGGCTTCAGACTTTGGTCTCATGAAACCTTAGCATCTTTTTTATATGAAAAAATGTTTAGAGGGTGTCAAAGTTGTCCTTGAAGTTACCAGAATAATACGTGTTCTACTACCTCTTTGCTTGTACAAAACTTGTACAAGTGTAAAGTTTTTTGAGGTGTTTATTCTTTATTCTATCCCCATAGCCCTCTTCTCCACTTTCATGTAATAGAAGATTTCTATGAACAGTTTATTTACAGACATTTGGAAGTTTTATAATGCCTATGTATGAGAATGCTCTTTATCTGACACTGAGTTCTTCTATTAGATATTCAAAAATTCCTTCAGTATGGAACCAAACTAAATGGTTGTTTTTGTTGCTTGCTTACAGCATGAATTACTGGATTTGAAAGGCAGAGGGAAAGTTAGGAAACTGCAATAGAAATAAATGGGTGAGTATAACTAAAATAGAATGGTAGGTTCATAAAAGAAATCAGGAAAACCCATGTCTGAGATTTGTCAAGTAATCCCTGCTTCTTAATAGAGGACATAGGTTGAGACATCTGAGGTTTACCATGCAAAAGCCTTCATTTGTGTTACAAAGAAACCAAAAAAATTTTAAATTTTACACCAGAGTTTTACACATTTTATGGATCTTGGACAATGTCTCTAAGGATTCCTTCACCTTCCCAATGATTTTTAGGTATTACTGGAGAAGAAGTAAAGAGAATGTGGGTTCTTATTTTGTATTCTTGCTAATTCTATTCTTATCTACTAATATATTACCATATAGAATAGTGAAATCCACTGCAGTAGCATTTGTTGTGCTATAGTGTTTACTTCTGTCTTTTTTATACAGAGACTCAAAGCTGATGTATCCATTCTAGCAGATTATGTTTTGCCCTACGTTAAGAAACATCTGATATAAACTGATGTTTAGGTACCATAATGCTCAGATGGAAAATATGAGAAAAATTCCAAAGTGCATATTTTAAATTTTCTCCGTTCTTTACATAATCAAATCTGACAGTCACATGTCCAGGAAATATTCTTTCAAATGAGTGGCAAGGCAAGATTTGTGAATGAAATTTTGGCCCATTCTGAATAAATTCATTTTAAAGAGAGATCTTTGTTGGGCAGGGACATGTGAAAGAATTCTTTATACTAATTTATGGAGCCTGAGGAAAATTTACTTATTTGTTTAGTCAAAGTAATCGACTTGTTGAATGATAATTTAACATTCCATGTTTTAAAAAGAACGTGGTTGTCACTGTTATTTGATGGGTCATATAAAAGTGTTATTGGTGCCATATTTGTTGTACTTGGCTTCCTATATTCTGCTTTTCTCCAGTTAAAAAGGAGATGAATCACATAGCACTTTCCACTTTTTTCTTTTTTTCTTTTCTCCTTCCCTTCCCTTTCCTTTCCCTTTCCTTTCCTGATGGGTATGTTGTAGTTCATCTTTTACTGCTGAGATAGGTCACCATATTAGCTCTGAACATTTGCACTTCCTAAGGATTTCATTTTTAATATATACAGAAAGGAAAACTAGCACACCAGTTAAAATCTCAAAGGAGTACTCACAGTTTGACAAGCAAAGATTGAAGAGAGCAGGAACTACAACATCTAATTAAATAGTGGTCATGCTATTTTGGTGCTTCAGCAAATTAAATATGAGATGTATGGCCTAAAGACTGGAGCTTATCCTCGAGGTGTTCTGTCAGAAATCGCTCTTTATGCTATTGACGAAACCAGATCTCATTGTGAATAAGAATAATTTTTATTAACTTCATAGTGCATAATGCACTTTCTATCATGAATTCATAGGTTCATGCTATACCTAAAGCTATCTATTCTAGTAGTTATTATAACGTCAAGAATTACTCTATGTTGAAGCCTTACTTAGTCTATTTATCTAATTACATATACATAAAAGGATGGAGCCATTCACATCCTGAAGATACCAGAAACAAATTTGAAAAACGTTCTTTACAAAACTCCTGTACCAACTAATTACAGTTTTCTAAACTTTTGAACTCACTTGAAGGAAAAAGCAAAATGGTAAGTAGGGAGAGGAAAAGAGGGACCACTGTCCTTTGCAGGGTCTGAGAAAAGTCTAGGTCCAGTTTTGATTTATATGGACTATAGAATGTCAGTGGCATTTGAATGCTACATGGCAGTGTGTTGAACGGCTCAGAAGCTCATTTTGGAAAAAACTAGAGTTAAATACAGAATATTTTCAAGTCAGTACAAATCTGCAAAAAATGCAAGAAGGATTATTATGCTTGGAGGGTAACATGAATAATGCCATGTTAGATACAGGAATGTGTGAGAAAGAAAATCTTGAAAGGCAGAATGATTTCTTTTCATCTTTCTGGAAGTTGTTCCATTAGGATTATAAAACAGTAAGTAAAGTGTTCAGATTCTATTGTATTGCAGATTTTTGTACATATTCATTATTCTTTATATAAGCATGTACAAAGAGGTGGAACTAAAGCAGACTTTCTTGCATTCTAGTTGCTGTGTTTCACCAGCTGCACACTCATTTAGGAGTACTACCCTGGTAATGATTATTTTAATGAAATCACAGTCTAAATGGGTGGTATCAGGGAGCAATCCAAGATCAGCCAAGTGATTTAGTACCAAATTAGCAAAGAGGGAAGAACTGAGAAGTATACTTGCGTAGTTCTTCAGATTTGTATGTTCTGCACAAATAATCAGACTGAAGTACAAACAATACATAATCTTTCTCATCTGTCTTCTCTGGTACTTTCCTCAGCAGGAGAATACTGAGTCCTAAAACATTTGAAGTGTGGGGGAAAATGGAACTTCAGGCTCCCAGCATCAAATTGGCTTGAAAACTAGCTAGACAGAGCAGGCAACCTTTTCAAACTGCTGCAAATGAGCAAGAAGGAGAATATATAGTACCACTTTCAGCTGAAACATTTTCACTAGCTCAGTTGCTTTAGAATGTCTCTTCTAAAATAATTCTGCTGAGACTTTGAATGAGTTCAGTCAACATTTGCATTTTCTAACATCAAATGTGCTTTGGGAGTTTTCAGCATAAAGTAAGAAGTAAAGAATTAATATTGTTCACATACATTATTGTCCATACACAATTGTCCATATATGTTACTAAATAATTAGCCAGACTATTCGTGAGGTATGTCACATGGCAGTGATATTCAGCTAGATCTCACCTAATTTTACATAACTCAGAGGGCTAATATAGGATTATGGACCATCTGCCAGTAATCTGTACATAATTTACCAAGACAAAGAGGAAGCTCCAACAGAGAGTTCAGATCTTAGCAGACATGGATTTCCTTGGGAAGTTTCTCTTTGACTCTAAAAATTGTAGTGGCACATGAAGGGCAAGCATGCCCCCTAAGTCAGGCACCCTGGTACCTGAAGTTAGTTTAGATTAACTTAGATTGATCTGGACTGGAATTTGTTCTTATATGAACAAAGTCAAACTAGGCTTATTTAATGTGCCACTGTACGCCTGCCGTGGAGTTCATCATTTGTGGTAACACTACTATCCTGGTATGTCTGTATCTGAAGGAATTATTAAACCTTTGCCTTTTGCAAGAAATAATTCAAGAAAGATGAACTATAATAGAGAAAGACTAATTCTGATCCAGTTTTAACCTTGGTTTTCCAGTGCTGCATGTGTTGGACAGCAGACTTAGATGACTGGTCTCTGTTGTTGAAATTGGAGCCAAGAGTGATAGAAGTTATAGAAAGCTGTTTATCTAGAAGGGTGTTTAGTCATATTTCTACTGTTTAATCAAAAAGAGATAGCCTTAAGTAGGATTATACTGCAACATTTACTTGCAGCTACATCTGTATTAATCTAAAACCAAGAGCTGCCCAACTTTCATTCCTTGACAGGAACGGCAGAAAACTTTACCGTACTGTCTTACGGCATCAATGGTCCAGTTAGCACAATGCCAAAGCAGAACTTGAGAGCTAGTCAAAATTACTACTGTGTTAACTATGTATTGATTTTTGCCTTATATTTCCTGCTGCTGGAGTGAACTTAGAAAAGCAATAGGAAATTTTAGCAACGTGTTCAGTCACTGTATTGTTTTGATAGTTGATCAACAGTAACAGAAAGCAGATTCTTCACTTCTTTCACCATCTGAAGTTGATAATGATTTCGGCAAGAAGGATACACTGCTTTTTGGTTCTGAGTAGTTTGATGCTTGTTTAGCATGGTTGTTTAGGTGTAAGTGGGGCAGAGGAGTGTGTGTTTCTACCTGGAGAACACAGAATAGGTGTTAATTTTTACTGTCTATACAAATGGTGGAAGACCTCTGAAGAACGTTTGAATCCATTTTTGCTGTCTTCTTGCGCTGCTCTATGTGCCTTTTGTATTTCTTTCCCCAACAATTTATCTGTAAACAGTAAAGGAACTGGTTTGTTATCCTAATGTTAATTCTCTGACCTCTAGAGTCCCATACACCTTGTGTATTTAGGATTTTGAGGTGCTCAGTGCCCAAAGCATGTGTGCATATCAGTTTGTGACTGCTAGAACACTTGAGTAAAAAAAAAAAAAGCCCCACAAATATTGTGGTATTACGGCTAGATAGAGATAAATATTATAAGGACAAACAATTTACAGATGTTACCTTGGAGCCTGGCTAAACTTAGGGTGGATATTTTTTTCTGGTTTCATGATCAGGATATTGTGATTACTGCCAACCAAGGTCAGGGAGGAGGCGAAAAGTTTCTGGTGTTTCTTTACTTGAGCTTCATTAATAATTATTATTTTAAAAGTTCTGAGAAGGAAAATTGGAAACCTGAACTAGAGTTCATCTGTGTATTTTAAATATAAATACAGATAAAGACATAGCTCTTAAGAGTTATTAAGTAGTTACAGTACTTTTTGCAAATGCAGGTTCTGCCATTCAATCAATGTATTACAGAACTGCTTGAATTTAGTCAGTGCAATACAAACATTGCAATGTCCCAGATATTTTATTTCTGCCTAACTGATTAGTGTTTGAGTGCTTGGCTGTTTGTAGGAAACAAAGAATTCCTCCAACCATAAATTCTTGTGATTATGGATAATGCCTTTCTTATATTTGCTGATTGATGAGTTCATTGATAGTTTGAAATAATGAGCTTCAGAGTAATGAGCTTCTGATAAGGCGCAGAAGCAGTCTGGGGCTGGTAAAAGCCTTGCTGTGAAAAAGAAACCACCACCTTCTCCCTAACTACAAAGAGTTCTGAGTGTGATATTCCAGTTGTTAAATTAATTTTAACTACAACTCAGTGCTGAATATTTTAGAGTGACCCTAAAGGTACAAAAAGGTACAGAAGGATCGAGAGGGGATCTGATAATCTGACGTGTTTTTAAATGATGTTTGGATAAGATGCCAGTTTGGATGGTAAAGGCAAAATTAGTTGAAAGAGCTGTTATCTTTCAGATTGCAGTGGGTTATAAGCCAGGGCCTGCAAATCTCATGCAATTTTAGTCACCAAAAAAAGCACACGTCATAATTTTTTTTTCCTCCAGGACTGGAAGTGAGTTTCCATTCATTTAACAATTTCAAAGATGCTAAAGCTGGACAGTGGGTCATGAAAATCTTTTGTAATTCAGGCAATAGACACATGACCTCATATCATTACTAAGTCTCATAATTCATGATAGAAATAGAACCTTCCTTTGTCCATTTATTCAGTGCTTACTTCTGCCTGCTGGAGAAAAGAACCTTCACATAATTTACAGTTTTCATCCTCTCTTTAGCTTTCAGTCTTATGATCTTATTATGCCTTTGTCTCTGAAGAACTGACTGGTGTCAGAGGGTACAGGTTAATTCTGTAACGATGTCTAAACCTGCTTTTGATAGGCTCTTTAGTGTGAGCTTAGAATGAAGATGGATGATGTAACCTGTGTTTTCCAGTCTTTGAGTTATTAGAGAGATGCTAACCTTCTTTGGGGTCATCTATCTTAAATGAATAAAAAGTAAAAAGTTGCATTCAGCCTTTCAGCAGAAAACATAAAGATGGATTCAGAAGAGCTGTCATTGGTGGCCCCAAACAATGGGTCACCTGAACACCCTGCCTCAGAAATAAGGTGCATATCCATTTATGATGGCATATTTGTGTACATCATTTGATGAACAACACAGGGCAGAAACCCAGCTCCCTCAGGATCAGACTGATTAGACCATAATTTGTTACCAAGTCTGACAATTAATTCCTTAATATGACTGTGGTGGTTGTACAACACCTGTTTTAGCAGTTACAATGTTGTGAGGTACTTGAGCAGCGTATAGGCTAATACAGCTAATCCTAATGCAACAGTGTAGCTCCTTGTGTCAACTGAGCACATGAATTTATTAGGGTAATACGTAGTATAGGTGTCGAGGTGTAATTTCAGTGAAATGATTCTAAGTAATATTTCCTTATTTCCATACTAGATTTATTGAAGTCTGTATCAGTCACCCACTCAGGTTTGGGAGGAGAGGTATGTGACCTTAAGAGCCCTTCAAGCCTGCAATTACCTTTGTCAGCTTTTCTCTCCTCTCTGGTTCACCCCCAATTCCCTGGAACTTGCCCAGTTTTTCAGGATTTATTAAAAATAAATATGAACAGCCCAGAGATACTTTTCTTCAGGCCACAAATTTACTTGGATATTTCAGTTGCTTAATTCAAGCATCTGAGAGGATGGGCCCTCTGCCAAGAGTATGGAAAATATATGTTTCTGAGAATGGTTTGGTTACCCATTTAAACTCTCTGGCCTGGATATATATAAGGACAAAAGCAAGAGCTGCTCCACAGGCAGTTGAAGCTCACTCTGTCATTGCAGCTCGAGGCCAGAGTGTCTGGGAGGCACCCGCCTCACACCCTCCCTTGTAATGCTGTACCTTGAGCCAACTTAGAATAATATCAATGATTATTGTAAGAAATAATAATATAAATAATATATAAATCATTAATATAGCTGACTGTGCTGCTTTTGTTAGCAATAAATTCACTTCATATCTCTAAGCTGAGCCTGTTTTGCCCGTGATGCTACTTGATGAGCAATCTCTCCTAGTGCTTATCTCAAACCATGAACCCTTTGTTAAATTTTCTCTCTTCTGTCCAGCTGCAGAGGAGTGAGTGAGCAGCTTTTGTGGGTGCCTGGCATCCAGCCAGAGTCAACCCATGACACACGGTCATTAACAAAGTAACTGTGTAGCAGGTGGAAGTGACTGAAAATTTCCAGCTTGTTTCACTAACCCTTAAATCTCCACACCTTTCAGGAAAACTGCATTTCCCTAATGCATCAAAATTGTATCTAAAGCCCTGCATCAGATGGCATCAAATTCTATCCTCCGAAGTGGATAGCCCATAATGTTGCCAATGATGTAACTAACATTAGAGGAAGATGTGGTGAAGCTTGAAAGTCATCAAGAAGTGGAGAGTGCTTTTTACCTTTTATTTTCTTGCTGTGATTCCTCATCCTTTCTAATGAGAAATTTCCCTTCTGGTTTGTGTGAATGCAGTTTCTAGGTGTTCCTACGGTGCTGTTATCCACAATATGGAGCTCCACAAGAGTCTCTGTTTCACTGCACCCAATCTATAAATCTCAGAATGAGAACTATGTGCTTGACCTCTGCTCCTCTAGCAGTGATGGGGCTCAAAGCCCCATCCAGCCTGGCCTTGAACACTTCCAGGGATGGGTGTTCTAGTTTGAAAGCAAACTAGTGAGAGACTCCAAGTCAGAAATACTATTTAATAGGAAAAATAAAATAAATGCAATAGTAGGAAAAACAACAACCCACTGACAGAGTCAGAGTCCAACCTGACCCCCTGACAGTCAGGGGGTTGGTNAGTGTCTGTTATCAGGGGTGGGTCATAGCAGGAGATAACAGCTAATGGCCCACAGCTGGTGGTAATAGAATACTTAAATACATCTATATTGTAACCTAGAACAATGGGGCATCCACAACTTCTCTAGGCAACCTGTTCCAGTACCTCACCACCCTCACAATAAAGAATTTCTTCTCATTATCTGGTCTAAACCTACTCTCTTGCATTTACTTCTCCTGCTTTACTTATCCTCCACTTCTTTATCAGGTGAAATATTTTTGTTCAAAATTTTAAGCTATTTTTCTAGCATTGCCGGCAAGACACTTTTTGGTTTTTGATTTTTCGTGGGTTTTGTTGTTTGTTTGGTGTTTTTGTGGGTGCCTTGTGGTTGGGTTCTTTGTTTTTTGTTTTTTGGGGTTTTTTTTGTTTGTTTGTTTTGTTGTTGTTGTTGTGGTTGTTTGGTGTGGGGTTTTTTTGGTTTGGTTTCAGGTTTTTTTTGGTGAAAAACACTATTTCAGTCTTCTGCAATTGTCAATTTATTGCAGATGTTATTAAAACATCTGCGTGTTACTGTTACTGCATTTGTTGAATTCTTGTCTAGAATAGAAGATGCATATCCAGTGTAAATATTTTCTATCATTCATCCTAAAATATAAGTCTGCACAGAGTTGAATGTTTTAATGCTCTGTTTTATGAGTGTACTCTAAAATAACCGTTACAGAAGCTAAATCATATCTATTCTGTTTTGGACAAGCATTATGTACTTATGGACAACTCAGCGGAAACTGGCATATTACTGCAAGAAAGGAATGTAGGCAAATAAATACATATAAAATCAGGTAATTATATTTGTTAGGAATACAGAGATGTCTTTCTTTTGAAAACAAACTATTTGTTAATCCATCAACCTTACTTTAGATATTAAAAGGAATAATCCACAAGAAAAGTGATTGAAAAACCGATTTACTTTTTTTTTTTTTTTTGGGG